>ML111358.1:65218-112815 GCA_003697995.1 Taxidea taxus jeffersonii
TGCCTTATGGTTACCCTGAGGTTCATATATTTCATCCTATAGATAACAATCTATTTTGAGTTGGTACTATAAGTTTTGGCACACCTGAAAATGCTAAATTTTTATTCTCCTCTACCACATGTTCTATTTTTGATACCTTATTTAATATCCTCTTTATTGCATATACCCCTTAGCTAATTGTTATAGCTGTATTTAGTTTTAATACTTTGCTTTTCATCCTTCATATTAGCTTTATAAGTTAAGTTACTGCCTTTACTATGTATTTGCATTTACTAATAAGAATTTACTTGTATAATTTTTTCTTACTAGTTAGTGTCTTTTCTTTTCAGCTTAATGAAATCCCTTTTAGGGGTGCCTGGATGGCTCAGTCATTAAATGGCTGCCTTCTGCTCAGGTCATGATCCCAGGGTCCTGGGATCCATCCCCACATTGGTCTCCCTGCTCAGCGGGAAGCCAATTGCTCCCTCTCTCACTCCCTCTGCTTGTGTTCCCTCTATTGTTTCCTCTCTTTCTGTCAAATCAATCAATAAAAAAAATCTTTAAAAAAAGAAATCCCTTTTAACATTTCTTGCAAGGCTGGTTTAATGGTGATGAATTCCTTTGTCTGGAAAACTCTACCTCTCTTCCAATTCTGAATGATAATCTTGCTAAGTATAGGATTCTTGGTTGGAAGCCTTTTTCCTTTCAACACTTTCAATATATCATGCTACTTTCTTCTGATCTGCAAGATTTCTACTAAAAAATTAGCTAATAGTCTTATGAGGGTCCCATTGTAAGTAACAAGTTGTTTTTCTCTTGCTATATTTAATATTTATCTTTGCCTTTTGACATTTTTTTAAAAATTATTTATTGATTTAACAGACAGAGGTTACAAGTAGGCAGAAAGGCAGGCAGAGAGGCAGGGAGGGGGGAAGCAGGCTCCCCAATGAGCAGAGAGCCCGATGAGGGGCCTCATCCCAAGACTCTGGTATCATGACCTGAGCTGAAGACAGAGGCTTTAACCCATTGTGCCACCCAGGTGCCCCGACATTTTAATTATAATGTGTCTTGGTGTAGATTCCTTTGGGTTATCTTATGTAGAACTCTCTCTGCTTCCTGGACCTGAAGTCTGTTTCCTTCACAAGTTAAGAATGTGTTGAGCCAGCCTTTCTTCAAATAAATTTTCTTTTTTTTAAAGATTTTATTTATTTATTTGACAGAGACAGAGGTCACAGGTGGGCAGACAGGCAGGCAGAGCAAGTGGGGGAAGCAGGCACCCCGCTGAGCAGAAAGCCTGATGTGGGGCTCAATCCCAGTTCCCTGAGACCATGACTTGAGCCAAAGGCAGAGGCTTAACCCACTGAGCCACCCAGGCACCCCACAAATAATTTTCTAAACTCTTTCTTCCTCTTCTTCCAGAGCCCCTATTATGCAAATATTATTCTGCTTGTTGTTCTCCCATACTCTCCTTAAGCTATCTTCACTTTCAAAATTCTTTTTCTTTTTGCTGTTGTCTAATTGAGTTATTATTGCTTTATCTTCCAGCTTGTTGATCTGATCTACTTTGTCTAGTCTGCTGTTGAACCTCTTTATATGTATTTTCAAGTTCACCCATTATATTCTTCAGCTCTGTGACCACTGCTTGATTTTTTAATATATTCTTTTTTGAAAACATCGCTGTGTTCATCCATTATTCTTCTGAATTCAGTGAGGTTCGTCATGACATTACTTTGAACTCTTTATCAGGGAGATGACTTATCTCCATTTTATTAAGTCATTTTCTGAGGATTTGTCTTGTGCCTTAATTTGGAATATATTCCTTTGTTTTGCCTTACTCTGTGTTTCCTGTGTATTAGGTAAAACAGCAATCTCTTATGTGCTTAAAGTAGTGGACTTGTGTAGGAGAAGAAACTTATCATTCAACTCTGCCATAGCTTTCGATGTTTCTTAGACTTTCGCGACTTTTGTTTTTTTTTTTTTACATTTTTATTTATTTATTTGACAGAGAGATAAAGAGCACAAGTAAGCAGAGCAGCAGGAGGAGGGAGAGGGAGAAGCAGTCTCTCTGCTGAGCACAGAGCCCGATGTGTGGCTCAATGGCAGGATCCTGGGATAATGACCAGAGCCGAAGGCAGCGGCTTAACTGACTGAGCCACCCAGATGCCCCCCTTCATGACTTTCTAAGTATCCTGATTTATTCTTTTTTAAAAAAGATTTATTCATTTATTTATTTTGAGAGAGAGAGAGAGCGAGCATGTGGGGGCTGGGAAGCAGAGGGAGCGGGAGAGAGAGAGAATCCTAAATAGACACACTGCTGAGCGTGGAGCCCTATACAGATCATGATCCCATGCTCCTGAGATCATGACCTGACCCAAAATAAAGAGTGATATTTTTAACTGAGTGAGCCACCCAGGTACCCCAGGTGACTTTTTTCTTGATATTTTCCCATTGAGGGTATGCCAAACCTGTCAGTATTCCAGGAGACAGTGCCTAATTTCAGGCTAATTGTAAGCCAGATTTTCAGGCAGCAGCTTAAGGTAAGTGAATATATACAGTCTGGAGATTCCACAGTTATAAATGTATCTTATTTCTAGACCAGTAGATCTAGAGGTGTCCTCTGTACAAGAGTTGCTAAAATTGTAGTTTTATACCCGTATATTAGATCCTTTTTGAGAGGTGTCAGCAAACTGTAGTGAGGCCAAAGGAGTGTGCTAAGGTCTCCTTGCTCATGAGGACACTCTGTAGCCTCTGAATGTGTGGCAAACCTAAAGTCTGATCCTTAGGATGAAGCTCCAAGACAAGAAATTGACCTTTTTCATATGAAGACTGGGGGTGTTTTTCAGTCTACTTTTTGTGCAATGTCCTGGTATTTGGTAGCCTACCAAGGATTCTTTCCAATTGTTTCAGACCCATGAAGCCCAGAAATGCAGTCCCCCTGGTTACCAGATCCAGGTGCTCAAGGGGCATCTTCTGTAAGGGCATTATGTGACTTGTTTTGGGTCCTGGCCCATTATGGCCCATTATGTGACTTTATGGGTCCTGGGCAAGTAGTCTGTGTGGAAGCTATTAAAGACAAGATTTTTTTAGGGGCACCAGGGTGGCTCAGTGAGTTAAAGTGTCTGCCCTTGGCTCAGGTCATGATTCCAGGGTCCTGGGATCGAGCCCTGAATCAGGTTTTCTGCCAGCAGGGAGCCTGCTTCCCTTCCTCTCTCTCTGCCTGCCTCTCTGCCTACTTGTGATCTCTGTCAAATGAATAAATAAAATCTTAGGGAAAAAAAAGATTTTTTTATTCCTTACTGCCCTATGGTGTTCCTTTTAAGAGCTTTGGTATCTCTTCTTTCTATATGTATGGTGTCTGAGGTGCAGCATAAATCCTTCATTCAACAATAACAAGCTCTGTGTTACAGCATCCTTCAGAACTGTGGTTCACTGAACTTAGGTTGGAGTTTCTTGCAAGACCATGTCCAAACCTTTCTGCCCACCTTGATGTGGCCCTTTTATCTTTTGTTGTGGAGGTACTGTTCAGCTAGTTTTCAGCATTTTCTGAGGGAATTGCCCCTATAGCTGAAGATGTTTTTATAGGAGGAGGAAAATTCAAGCCACCTTCTTGAACTTACCAGCAAATAATTTTAAGAGAAATAGAAGAGGGACCAGTCATAAACTTATACAGACAAGTATCAAAAAAAGAGATATGGGGTGCCTGGGTTGCTGTGGGTTAAAGCCTCTGCCTTCGGCTTGGTCATGATCCAGAGTCCTGGGATCGAGTCCCACATCGGGGTCTCTGCTTGGCAGGGAGCCTGCTTCCCCCTCTCTCTCTGTCTATCTTTGTCTGTCAAATAAATAAAATCTTTAAAAAAATATATTTAAAAAAAAGGAGATATGGCTCATGAGGTGGGTTAGCAAAATTGAAGTAATAGACCTTGAAACATGTCCCTGTTGTTGGTATCTAAGTTTTTCCACAGTTGTCCTCCCATAGAGCATAAAATAAATCCATTCACCACTGCATGCTAATAACTCCTCCTCATCTGTATCCTGGTAACACCAGACACAAATCCAGATAATCACATTCCCTTAGTGTATACCTTGTGAGTATCTGTCATGTTCTTAAGTGCTATACTTTGTTGGAATTTCCTATTGAATAGAGCTCATAGCCTCTTAAAACAAAATGATTTCATAAAAGAATAGAGATAAAGACTGGCATAAAAATAAAATTTCACTGATGGTGGTAAAAAATTAAACTTTTGTAGGAAATTAAACACTTTGAGATCTCTTCCTATATTCTTAATCAGATCCTCAGTATGATATTAGAAAACATGGGATAAGTAAACATAACTTTCTATGGAGAATTAAGAATTATTTTACATGTACTCATACATATATGCAAACACACACAAATACACATAAATATATCTATATATAATTTATACACACATAAATTGAATAATACAAGTTACTCTTATCCATCTAATAATGGATTTTAAAGACAAGGCAAATTAAAAAGTTATTCATTAATTTCTAGTAAAATAAAATATTAAAATATTATATCCTTCAGTTTTAATTACATATTCTCTTAATTGTAAAATCCTCATCTTCCCATATTTTTATGTGGGTGTAGGAGAGACATTTTTGAAGTTCAATGATATATTATAATTGTGATTAACCACGTGGTAGTTACAGTGAAACTGGTGTTCACATGAATGAGTTTTGTTATTTCCATTAGCAGGATCAGTTACCCTGAGGCTTTTGAACTTTCAATCAAGATTATTTGAAGAAAAAACATGGGTCTTGTCTATCATTCTGCAAACCATTCATTGTCACATTTAGATGAGATGAAAAAGAAGGTTCTTGAACTTGGGGAATACAGAAATAAATATATTGGAAAAAATCTCAGAGATATCATAGCATTTTTTTTTTAAAGATATGTTTTACCTTGGCCCCTGGGTGGCTCAATCAGTTCAGCATTTGACTCTTGATTTTGGCTCATATCATGATCTCATGGTCGTGAAATGAACCCCATCTCAGGCTCCACACTGGCTATGGAGCCTGCTTAAGATAGCCTCTTCCTTCTCCTTATGCCCCTCCCCTTCTCCCCTTTCTCTGTCTGAAAAAAAAAAAAAAAAAAGGCTGTACCACTAACACTATTAATGGCACAAAATAGGATATTGAGTGGAAAGCAGACCTTAGGAGAAAGATTATTTGGAAGAGTTGGAATCAAAAAATAAAATAAAAAAATTAGGAACACTTAGCATTTTCTTTTTATTGTTTTCCTAATTTACATATATGAGTGGGTATATATTATAAAAAACTATGTGCAAGTATAAATGAGCTATTTTTGTAAATAGAATAATTATAGAAAATTATCATTTATTGTCCTTTCTCAAAACTTGTAGCTCTATGTAAAATAATTATATTAGGTGCGCCTGGGTGGCTCAGTGGGTTAAAGCCGCTGCCTTCGGCTCTGGTCATGATCCCAGCGTCCTGGGATTGAGCCCCGCATTGGGCTCTCTGCTCTGTGGACAGCCTGCTTCCTCCTCTCTCTCTCTGCCTCTCTGCCTACTTGTGATCTCTGTCTGTTGGATAAATAAATAAAATCTTTAAAATAAAATAAAATAAAATAATTATATTAAACTGGTGTCTAAATTTTGATAAATTGTTTCTAATCACCTTGAACACCTTGAATTTTTCCAGCAGAGAAAATGTTTTAAATTCATAAGTACAAATATAGTAGTCAAGAAGTAAAAGTCACAAAAGATGACCCTGTGCACTAAACTGTTTGCACTTTTTACTTCAAATCTGTAAAATTTAAAATAAGCATAATTTCATGCTGTATTTTAAAGTCATGTTTTCATATGTATATGAAAATTTAGTTTACTAATTATATTGAGTTATAGTTATATTCATCAATTATTCATTTTTCAGGGACAATGGGAGGCTACATGTTAAAAACTTAATTATTACTCTGCCACCTAAAGTTTAATTACAGCTAGCCTACTCAGTATCCTATTGTTTTATTACAATGTGAATGTTGTTTTAAGATATTAGCACATTTGAGTTTCAGAGTCACAAGAAATAAGATTACTATTAAAACACAATTCACGTGTTAATGTTATATTCATATAGTAATATGAAAACAGATTTTATGTAATTTATAGATTAATTCCAATAATCTAACATTTCAGTCATAAAATTATAATTTATATGCATGCACATGAATATCTCCATATAGAGATATTCCTCAATTTTTTTTCATTTTAACATTTTAAATATGTTTACTGTTTTATATTTAATTCTAATTAATGTATTCTTATTTTTTATTTTTTAAAGATTTTATTTATTTATTTGACAGAGATCACAAGTAGGCAGAGAGGCAGGTGGGGCGGGGGGGTGGGGGATAGGGGGAAGCAGGCTCCTTGCTGAGCAGAGAGCCAGATGTAGGGCTTGATCCCAGGACCCTGAGATCATGACCTGAGCTGAAGGCAGAGGCTTAACCCACTGAGCCACACAGGTGCCCCTCCAATTAATGTATTTTTACATTCCTATAAGGACAAATACTGTCTTCTGCATAAAGTTTGTCTAATCTTTGCAACAATTTCTTTATATATACTTAGTTCTGACACCCATCCTTCCAACTTCTTAAAAAACTACTTTAAAAAGGTGTCACTGTCCCTTGAAAATCAAGGAAAAACTCAATCCTAAAATTCAATCTGCTGTTTAAATTTGAAGGAATGTTCACCATGTATTTTGTTTGAAAGTGTTTATTAGTGCATATTTGTTATTTTCAAGAAAACAGTTACCCTTCCAGAGTTTTGAAGGGTTTTGATTGTAATGTCAATCGATCTGAAAGTAATCAGAACTCATTGTTGGTTGTTTTTCTGTTTGTTTGTTTTGTTTTGTTTTCAATTCCGGAACTTTCTTAAAGAGTAGGTAGGACTCTACTTTTGGAAGCCACATACCCAGTGATTTTTCTTCTGTTTGCAGCCTGTATTTCCAGTACTCCTCTCCCTACAAAAAAGAGCAAAAAGCCAGTCCTTTATCAAAATGACTAATCTCCTTAGGTTGTCTTTTTCTTCTCTTTTATTTTCCTAAAAGGTTTAATATTCTTTAACTTAGGTAATACAGTATAGAAAACCAGTAAGAAAAAGATTTCCAGAGCTAATTTTTCAATCTCAATCCAAATCCTCTGTTGGAAGACTTAGGCAGTGATTTTACTTCTGCTATAATTCCTTTGCTTCCCTGATTTGCATCCCACATTTTTACCTTTCTCTGCTAATAAATCAAATAAATAAAATGAAAGCAACATGAATGTGTTTAATTCCATGTTCCCAGGTTGGCCATTCATTTCAATCAGTAAATGAGTAGATCAAGGTAGTAAAAAGAAATGCCTAATTTCACTAAAAGAATGTCTTAAGCAATCACCATATAAAACACCCATCACAAAAATAATTCATGTTTGACCCACTAGCTATTGGCCCATAGTATACACAAGAGGGCTTATATTAATTTCCTTCTATTATGGTATCACTAGAGAGAAAATGTTGGCATAAAAAATAAATACTTCAGTAAATACAGAATTATGCATTCTGAAATTCTGTTTAAAGGTGTTAAAATTCTTTAAATCCAAGTAAGTTGCCATGCCTATTGATTAAATATTTTTCAGAATATGCCTGGGCCCTCCACAAACTCTTATTTCAAACTTTTTTCCCAAGTTGACCCCACTTCACACTTTGTGAAGTCTTACTTATCTTTTAAGATATAGCTCAGATATTACATTCTTTAGCACATGCTCCACAAACTAAAATGAATTGCCAATCTTCACATATTATTTGTGATACCTTTGAATGGCTCTCCATTCCTTATACTTTATATGTTTTATAAATGTGTCTTTCATAAATGTTTTATAAATATATCTTTTTATGTTTTATAAATATGTCTTTTCCTACTATATAGCCTTTTAACTATTGTATCGCAAAATTTAACACATATTTTGGCATTTTCTGCTCCATCAATAAATATTTATTTATGTAGGAAAAGGTTAAACATCTCTTAAAATATAGAAAAGTATAAAAATCCTGATAATCCATTATAATTTTTATACCCTGGCTAATGTGGTCCAGTAAGACAGAGTATATATTTCCATGAAAATGAAAACAGTATATACTTATATTTTTCTTTAAAAATATTTGAATTTGCCAGCATGTGGCATGACAATAATACATGCTTTCAACTTACTAATTATTAAGCATATATTAGTGAGAATTTTTCTACTGTGGGTGAAGGAACTCACAAGAATAATTCCTCATATTTTAAAAACAGAAAAATCATGTCATCTGCAGAATCATAAATTTCCTTGAATCTATGAGATAACTTATTGTAAGTAAAACAAGTAAAATCAATTTGAGAGAGTGACAAGTCTTTTCAAAGACAGATAGGAAACATGAGTTATTTCACTTGATAGATAATGGGCCTACCTAAAGCTGAAGAAAGAAGGCCAAGAAATAACTCAACTCATCATGAGACTGCCATTGAGAAAAAAGCAATTATAATCTACTGAGTTAGGTGCAAGAGAACCATTCTCTGGAGCAGGTATGTTAAACCTGCTATGAAATCTGAAGTTGGGAAAAGAACAGAGAAATTTCTGGATCTCTAAAAATCTGCAAAGCAAAATGTAAAGCAAAATTTGAAGACAGCAGTAATCTCAAAGCAATTACAGCCTACACCCTCGTTCTCCAAGATAAAAAATTTAAGTACTGACTATATTGACTGTACTTCATACAAATGTCCTGTCAGAAGAAGAGATGTGTGTATATTTTATGGAGTATTTTTCTCAAACTCTACAATTTTTATTTTCAATTTCTGGCATTAAATCTAAAATTGAAACCCTATAAAAGCAAAAATAACATATCAAAACTGACTCATTTTAAAAATAACAGCCCTAGAATCGTAGAAGAATAAGATGATGGAAGCAACAGACAAAATTAAATTAATTCTGACTATTATGTTAAATTACCTAGTGGGAAAGATAGGAATAAAAATATATGGAGAATATTAAGAGAAACGAAAATTTTAAATAAAGAATAAAATGAAAATATTAAAATATAATTAACCACTTTCACAGATAATGAATCACTACTCATGGGCTCTTAGCAAATTGGATATCTCAGAAAGTATACTTGAAAACAGGCCAATAAAAAGTTACAAAAACCAAAACACATGAAAGCAAAAGAGTGAAGACAAAACAACAAAAACAAAACAAAGCATCCAAGAGCTATGGATCAATATCAAATGATCTAACATACATATAATTGAAGTCCCAGATGATGAGGAATGAATAGCAGCCCAGACGGACTGAGACAGTGAAAGTACATTTATTTTTGTAGAAGCTGCCAAACTGTTTTCAAAAGTGGCTATGCCATTTTACATTCCCACCAGCAAAGAATGAGAATTCCTGCTGCTTCAAATTTTATCAGCACTTGATGTGAGTGTTCTGGGCCATATTAGTAGGAGTTTAGTTGTATCTCAGTATTTTAATTTCCATTTCCCTAATGACAGATCACCTGGAACATCTTTTCATGTGTTTATTTGCCATCTTTATATATTCCTTGGTGAGGTATCTGATAAAATCTTTGGTCCACTTTTAAAAGGGGTAGTTTGCTTACTCATTGTTAAATCTTAACAGTTCTTCTTTCATCAGGTATATCTTTCACTAATATTTTTTCAGACTGTAGCTTGTCTTTACATTCTCACGGCAGAATATTCCATGGAGCAGAAGACTATAATTATAAGAAGCTTTAGCTATCAGTTCTTTTTTTGATGGATTGTGCCTTTGGTGTCATATCTACAAAGTCATTTTCATTTCCAAGGTCATCTAGATTTTCTCCTATGCTATTTTCTAGGAGGTTTATAGTTTTGCATTTTCAATTATGTCTATGATCTATTTTGAGTTAATTTGGGGGAAGGTTATAAATTATATATCTAGCTTTATTTATTTATTTTTGAATGTAGATATTCAGTTTCAGCACCATTTTTTAGCACCATGTTTGAAGACTATATTTGCTCCATTTTATTGCTTTTGCTCATTTGTCAAAGATTAGTTAATTATATTTGCAGTGGCATGGATGGAGCTAGACAGTTTTATGTTAAGCAGCATAAGTCAGTCAAGAAAGAAAAATATATTATTTTATTCATGTGGAATTTAAGAAACTAAACAGTGAGCAAAGCAACAAAGAGGGAAAGAAAGAGAGGTAAAACAAGAAAGAGACTCTTAACTACCACTACCAGAAGGGAGGTGGGTAGTGGGATGGGTTAAATAGGTGATGGATTAAAAAGTGCACTTGTCATGATGAGCATCAGGTATTGTATGGAAGTTTTGAGTCACTATATATTACACCTGAAACTAATACTACAATATATGTTCACTGGAATTTAAATAAAATCTTTAAAAAATAAAATTAGGGACATATAGGTGGCTCAGTCTGTTAAGCATCTGCCTTTAGCTCAGATCAGGATCTCAGGGTCCTGGGTTGCAGCCCCACATTGGGGTCTCTGCTCAGCAGGGAGTCTGCTTCTCCTTCTCTCTCCCTCTGTGTGTTCTCTCTCTTTTTCTCTCAAATGGATAAATAAAATCTTTAAAAATAAAATAAAATTTTGAGGAAAAAATTCAGTTAACTATATAAATGGGGTCTGGTTCTGGCTTCTTTATTCTGTGCCATTAATCTATTTGTCTTTCCTTTCACCAATACCACAATGTCTTGTTTACCATGGCTTTATAGAAGGTCTTGAATTTGGATAAAAAGTCTTCCAAGTTTGTTCAGTCTTCCAAGTTTGTTCTCCCTCAATATTGTATTCTCTACTTTTTATTTCTGCTTCTCCATATGAACTTTAGAATCAGTTTATCAATATCCACAAGTAACTTGCTGGAATTGTAATTTTGAATTGCCTTGAATCTATAAATCAATTTTGGAAGAACTGACATCTTGATGATATTGAGTCTTCTTGTCTGTGAACACAGGATATCATTATTTAGTTCTTTTTCATTTCTTTCAATAGAGTTGTGTGGCTTTGTTCATATTCTTACACCTATCATGTTAAATTTTTATTTCTGTATTTCATTTTTAGGGGTGCTAGTGCAAATATTGTGTTTTTTAAATTTGAATTCCACTTGTTCATATCTTGCACATAGAAAAATTATTAGCTTTTAAATATTCACCTTGTAACTGCTATGGCTGTGTCTGTTAACCATCAAATGAGTCAGGGAGTATTTTCTCTACTTCTATTTTGTTAAAGAGATTTTGGGGAATTGATATAATTTCATCCTTAAGTGTTTGTAGAACTTGTCAGTGAACCCATTCTGAACCTGGAGCTTTCAGTTTTGGACACTTTTTATTGATTAAATTTTCTTAATAGTTATAGGCCTATTCAGATTACCTTCATATGAATTTGGCAGATTATATTTTTTAAGAAATTAATCCACTCCATCTAAGTTATTAAATTTGGTAGCATAAATTTGTTTATAATATTTCATTATCCATTTAATGTCCATGGAATCTATAATGATATTCCCTGTTTCACTTCTGATATTAATAATTTGCATCCTATCCTCTTTTTCTTAGATTGTCTGCCTGGAGGAGTATTGATTTTTATTGATCTTTTCAAATAACCAGCTTTGGGTTTCATTGATTTTTCTCTGCTGATTTCCTGTCTTCAATTTCATTACCTTCTGCTCTAATTTTATTTCTTCTACTTGCCCTGGATTTAATTGTTCTTCTAGTTGTCTAAGTTGGAAGTTTTGCTGCATCCCAAGTTTCTTTGATTTTTGACATTTGGTTTCCATTCTTCCTGACTAGTTTCCAAATAATTAAACACTATATTCAGTTTATAGTTCATGAAATGAATTCACTTCTTAGAAATAATCATTCCTCTGTAAATGATTTTTATTAAAAATTTAGAAGTACATTTTTGGTTCTCCTTGGTGTTTTTGGTTTTGTTCCTATTTCATTTTCTTGATAGTTTATTTTCAGTTTTAATAACTCCCATTAGTTCATTGTGGCCTTTCTCCATCAAGGTACTGAGTCTTCTAATATAAGATTTTTTCTCTGGTTTCTCAGGTTGATATGGTTTAACACCCATAGAACTCAATTTGCTGATGTTATGAAGCAATAGTCAAGCAGTAGGAATTGGAACAGCTTTTGCTCTTATAGCCTGAGAAAAAATAAACCAGTGTATTGTATTTCTCTTTACAGTTATTGGGAGGCATTCTTTCTCTTCTTAAGTTCATCAGATACAAAAGAAAGTCCATTCCAAAATTAGAAGTTGTGAATAATTAAGATAACCAATGCAAGTTTTGTCTATCCCTTTAAAGAGATTAATTCCTCCTTCCCCCATCCCCCAACAAATTAAATAGCCTTGAATGGGGGAGGGGAGGCTTTCTTAATCCATCATTGTGTCCTTTGTATTACCTGTCATGTCACCAAAATTTTGGTCCTGTCTCAAAAAAGAACTTTCTACTTTTGAGCTCCTGGATTTTTTTATTCTTGAGGCTTTAGATACCCAAATCAAGTTACTTCCATTGTCTACTTATTGTGCTACATCCATAAAGGTCACTGGCAGAAAAAGCGAGTCTTAAATGCACATTATTCTGGTATTTTGTTTGTGTGTTTTAGATTTTTTGTTTTGTTTTTAGAATATGCTTTAAAGATAATTCATTTGGTTCATTAGTTTCCTACTTTTTCTGATAACAAAATTTTGTGAACAGCTGCTTAAAAAAACTGACAAATTTATTATATTTTCATTCCACAGATAATAAGCCTGATGTTGGTCTCACTAGGCTACAGTCCCAGTGTCTGCAGGGTCACATTCCTTTCTAGAATTTCTGGGGAAGAATGTTTACTTGTCTTTTCCATTTTCTAGACAAACTTCACTTCTCCAATTTAAAACCAGCAATATTCCATTACTCTCTGCCTTTCCCCTATAGACACATAACCCTCTGGCTCCCCTCTTGTGTTTCCTTATTCCACTTTTAAATACCCTTGCACTTACATTGTGTACATCTGAATAACCCATGATTGTCTATTTCCAGGACAACCAAGTACCGATCTTAATTTCATTTGAAGCCTTAATCTTCTTTGTCATGTAAACTGAAGTATTCACAAATTATGGGTACTAACATGTAGACAATTTTAGAAACCCATTATTATCATTATCACAATTTAATTTTGAAATATATTTTATTTGGGCATACATACAAACATATAATATATGTGAATTATATAATCATAAATTTGTGTTACATATTAATATATTTGAATTGCTTAGGGGCACCTGGGTGGCACAGTTGGCTAGGCATCTGACTCTTGGTTTTGGCTCAGATTGTGCTGTCAGAGTGGTGAGATTGAGCCCTGCATTGGGTTCCACACTTAGCAGGGAGTCGGCTTGAAACTTCTCCCTCTCTCTCCGCCCTTCTCCCTGCATGTACATGCATTCTTTCTCTCTCTCCCTGAAATAAATAAATAAATCGTTAAATAAATCTTTAAGTAAATAAATTTATTAATAAATAATTTATAAATAAATAACTTTGTGAAGAGATTTAAAATGAAGAATATAATCTATAAATTTATAATTATTAGTTTACCCACCAGAAAATTATATATTGCTTTAAAAATATAACTAATCTTTTTTTTTTTTTTTAAGATTTTATTTATTTATTTGTTAGAGAGAGGGAGAGAGCAAGCACAGGCAGACAGAGTGGCAGGCAGAGGCAGAGGGAGAAGCAGGCTCCCTGCCAAGCAAGGAGCCCGATGTGGGACTCGATCCCAGGACGCTGGGATCATGACCTGAGCCGAAGGCAGCTGCTTAACCAACTGAGCCACCCAGGCGTCCCAAAATATAACTAATCTTAAGAGTTCAAATAGCGTTTCTCTAAGATCATAAAACTTCTCTATAGTTTAATTTATTCCTTCATAATTTTTAGTTTCTTCTGTCACTTATTTTTCATTTTAAATTCAGTAAGTTGATAAAATAACATTAAAAAGAAATCACTGATAATGTAGTCCTAAAAAATTATGTAATTGTAGTACAATGGTTCCTTGTATTTAAAATTTTCTAGGTATGTGTTGAAGAAAAGCTTCTCTTTACTCAGCCAAATATGATAATTTTAAAATAAAACATTTGTAATCATCTTTATTGCTTAATAATTCCTAATTTATGGTAAGTGATAAGTCATAAACCATATTAAAACACATCATCAACACTGGAGTCTAACAAGTTTACAAAGATGTAAAGGCAACTATTTGGCATTGATTTTGTATTTTCAGCATTTGTTAAGAAAATGTTATCTAAAAGCCCATTAATTACATTGTTAGCAAAAAGCATTTTTTAAATTTTAAATTGTTTCCTAGTAGTAGTAAATACAGATTACAAATTGAGGAATAGCACATATTGAAGAATCTAAATTATATTATCCCCATTCTTGCTTTGGAGTTAGACTAATTACATCTGTTAATTATATTGACATTTTTTTTCCAAAAGAAAACCATATACTAATTAGGTAAAGAATTCTAAATATAAGGAAGTAAAAATTGTTAACATAGTGCAATAAGGAAAATCTGAAAAGTTTCTATTTTGCAATAATACTCTACATTGCTATTTCCAAAAAACCCTTGACTTCTCTACAAGTAACGGTGTATGATCAAATAAGGAATTATAAGTTCTGTGATTAAAAAGGCAAATTTGAAATGTTTCTCATATGATTTTCAAATGTAAACCACAGTTTAAAGTTACCAATAGTTCCAATTTGTTCTGTAGAATTTGACATCATTTTGGCAATATGGAATTAAACTTTCTCCCATCATAAGTGGGAGAATTAGAATGGACACCAGTTCATGTCAAATGTACTTAGAGTTAGAAATGGTCATGCTGAAACAAAGTGGTAGAAAAAAATGTTTATAACTCTGTAGCATAAAAATGTGAGTGACTAAACAGAAAACTTACTTTTTGTTTTCATTGCATATCACAAATATTTATTTATAACATGGAATTGTTTGAAAGTTTAACTTTAGCAAATCATTTACAAAAAAGAAAACAGAATAGTGGGCTATAATTCACATAGCTCATATTTATTGATCTAAATTAAGTTAAATGATTCTAAAATATAAAAATCTGGATTGTAGAACAAAGGTGCATTTTTAGTTGACTATTTTAATTTAGCATATTGTAAGTTGAAGTACTTATGGAAAGCTTTAGACCATAATCATGTTTTATAACAGGTCTATTTTATAACAGGTTTTATAACAGGTAGCATATTTGAGGTATACAGCATAATGATTCAGTATTTGTAAATATTATGGAATGGTCACTACAATAGCCTAGTTAATCTCCATCATTATACATAGTACATTTTTTTTCCTATAATGAGCACTTTTAAGATTCGATCTCATAGCAACTTTCAAATATGAAATATAGTATTATTAATGATAGTCACCATGCTGTACATTATATCCCCATGACATTTATTTTTAATTGGAAGCTTATAACTTTTGACCCCCTTAACCCTACTCACCCACCACCAACCTCCCACCTCTGGCAAGTACCAATTTGTACTCTCTAAATATCTGTCCTTTTTTTGTTGTTTGTTTAAATTCCACAATAAATGAGGTCATACAATATTTATATTTCTCTGTCTTATTTCAGTTATCACAATGCCCACAAGGTCCATGTTGTTGTAAATGGTAAGATTTAATTCCGTTTTTTTTTTTCTTTTTGGCTGAATAGTATTCCATATTGTGTGTGTTTTTACATCTTCTCTATTCATTCATCAATGAACACTTAGGTTGTTTCTATATTTTAGGCTGTTGTAAACAATGCTGCAGTAAACATTGGGGTACACATACATTTTCAAGTTAGTATTTTTGTTTTCTTTAGAAAAATACCCAAAGTAAAATTGTTGGGTTATAAGGTAGTTCTATTTTTTTTAAAGATTTTATTTATTTATTTATTTGACAGGCAGAGATCACAAGTAGGCAGAGAAGCAAGCAAAGAGAGATAGGTGGAAGCGGGCTCCCTGCTGAACAGGGAGCCCAATGCAGGGCTCAATCCCAGGACCCTGGGATCATGACTTGAGCCAAAGGCAGAGGCCTTAACCCACAGAGCCACCCAGGTGCCCTAAGGTAGTTCTATTTTTAATTTTTTGAGGATCCTCCATATTGTTTTCCATAATGGCTGAACCAATTTACATTCCAACCAACAATGTACAAGGATTTCCTTTTATCTACATCCTCACTAACACTCATTATTTCTTGTCTTTTCTTTCTTTTTTTTTTTTAAAGATTTTATTTATTTATTTGATGGACAGAGATCACAAGTAGGCAGAGAGGTAGGCAGAGAGAGGGGGAAGCAGGCTCCCCGCTGAGCAGAGCTGGATCCCGGGCTCCATCCCAGGACCCTGAGACCATGACCTAAGCTGAAGGCAGAGGCTTAACCCACTGATCCACCCAGGCGCCCCTCTTGTCTTTTCAATAATAGCCATTCCATTGTGTAAATATTATAGATTAGTTAATTTTGTGTGTCAACTTGACTAAGCCATTGTACCCAGATATTTGGTCAAAGACCAATCTCGATGTTCCAATGAAAGTAATGAAACTTTGGGGCACCTGGGCGGCCCAGTGGGTTAAGCCTCTGCCTTCAGCTCAGATCATGGTCTCAGGGTCCTGGGATCAAGCCCCGCATCAGGCTCTCTGCTCAGCGGGGAGCCTGCTTCCCCCTCTCTCTCTGTCTTCTTGTGATCTCTCTCTGTCAAAAAAATAAATAAAATATTAAAAAAAAAAAAAAGAAAGAAAGAAAGTAATGAAACTTTCCAATGAAACTTGACTAAGCAGTTGTACCCAGATATTTGGTCAAAGACCAGCTCGATGTTCCAAAGAAAGTATGTTTTTAGATGAGATTAATATTTAAATCAATAGCTGTTGAGTAAATTAGATGACCCTCCATAATGTGTGTAAACCTTAGTCAATCAATTGAAGGTCTTAAGAGAAAAGACTGCAGTCCCTGGGGAAAGCAGGAATACTGCCTCTAAATTGCTTATAACTTTAAGCTAAAACACTTCACTGGGTCTCTAGCTTGTCACCCTGCCCTGAAGATCCTGGATTCACCAGCTCCCACAATCAAATGAGACAAATCTCTCTCTCTCTCTTTTTCCCCCATCATACATTTTTCTGTTTCTGTTTCTTCGGAAAATCCTGTTAATATTTGGTAGATTTTGGAAAGTTAATTTGAATTAGAAAATACCCAGTGATCAATTTATATTTCCAATATTTTTGTAGATAATGATCATATACCTTTCATATTTTTATTTGAAACAAACACCTGTGGGGGGGGGAAGATCCCAAATTTGAGTACACACACACACACACACACACTCATGTACACAAACACTAAAATTTTTGCTAATTATGTTCTCCACTTAGAAAGATCCATTATGTTCCATTTATCTCCATATAGGTGTGGGACTTCTTATTTCACACCATAAATACTTCTTAAGTTCAAACCCCTTTTTATGTGGTTTAAAAATATGCTAATCATTTAAAATTTCTTGACTTGAAACTGTTATTAAAAATTAGATTTCTGAGCAGCCAAAATACCAATCTGTTTATTACTCCATGGTCCTTTATGTCCATATTCATGGCTTAGATCAAACACCCTGCCTTTCCCTTTCCTCATTTTTTTCCCTCTTAATCCTATGTTTCATGTAGCTGTTGTGTAATAGAATCATGAAAAATTTTGAAGCTTTAGACTGAAAAAATGTTTTTTAAGGGCACAAAGAGGAACCCATCCTACAAACATTTTTACAGAGAGCTAAAAATGGGAAACTCTCTTAACTCATATTTGATCCAAGCATACCCTACCATCAAAACCTGAGAATTATAAGAAAATTATAAAACAATATCTCTTGCAAACAATGAAATAAAACATATAAAGTAATATATTTAATAATATATAAAAATGTGATATGTTTGCATGGCATTTACGCCAGGAATGAAAACCTTGCTACCATGAAAAAATCTTTTCATGTAGTTCACGTTATTAACAGATGCAAAAAGGGTGAAATAAAAATTGGAATAAATTTAAAAGGTGTTTGAAGGAGAATTAAAAGTTATTATCGTATGTTCATTTAACAAAGACGCTTAAAAGTTTTTTTATTTGTTGAGCTGGTAAATAAAATACCTAAATTTAACAATGACCCACATTAAATTTTATTAGAAATGGTAGAAATTCATTGCCATAGTTCAAAGAAAGGAATTCAAAGACTTTTGAAGAATGATAAAGACCCATTTTCTATGCTTTATTCTTGAGAGAACACAAAAGATATATGTTGGTGAAGGAAATAAAAACATCTCTTAGAAAAATTTGGTAACTGGTAGCTGTAATGTATGTTAGCTTTGTTCACAACTATTCTAGTTCTAGTTTTTCCAGAAACTTGGAAAATTGTGGATATCTTTTTTTTAGTTGATCATGGTTCTCTCTTTATCAAATATTTCAATAAAATCTTTCTCCAATAAAATATGAAAGATTTTTAAAGATTTATTTTATTATATGAGAGAGACACAGAAAGATAGCAAGAGAGCACAAACAGGGGGAGGGGCAGAAGGAGAGAAACAAGCAGACTCTCCACAACCTATGAAGCTTGATGCAGGGCTCAATCTCAGGATCAAAGGCAGACATTTAACCGACTGAGCCACCCAGGCCCCCCTGAGTAGAAGTTTTACAGGCCTATGCATAATTCATTCAGGTATTATAGAGTATACGGGCTGGCAGATTCCAATTCATGATCTGTGTATCTGGGTCTCTTCAGCCACTATTGATCTGTACTGGACATGTAGGTTGAGTAAGAAGATACCTATTTTTGTATTAAGTCACTGAGATTTTGGGGTTGTTTACACTTTAGCATACTCTAGCCCATTTTGAATGTTATAGTTGGTCATGTTAGCTTGAAATACTAAAGTTAAAATGACCTTATTTCTGAGAATAGAAGGATCTCATACTGGCATGCATCCATTAGTAAGCATTAACTCCTGGAAATAAAGTGAACATCGATACCAAAAAGTCAGTCGAGTCAAGATTGTTGTATTAGTCTGATCCAAAAATATTTTGTAGCTCTTAATTGGTCATGGAGTCCCTAAAACCACAAGTTCTAAAAGGCCAATTTTTTTTTTAAGATTTTATTTATTTATTTGACAGACAGAGATCACAAGTAGTCAGAGAGGCAGGCAGAGAGAGAGGAGGAAGCAGGCCCCAGGCAGAGCAAAGAGCCCGATGAGGGGCTCGATCCCAGGACCCTGGGATCATGACCTGAGCCAAAGGCAGGGGCTTTAGCCCACTGAGCCACCCAGGTGCCCCTAAAAGGCCAATTTAGTTGCAGCCTTGGTTTATATAACCTCAAAATTCTAGGTTTATAAGATGTATCATGAAACACCATAGTAGATCCAATATAAATGTTCTGAGCATGTTTAAGGTTGCCTAAGCTAAATCATGATGTTAGTTTAGTTGTATTAAATTAATTTTCAAATTAAGATATTTTCAAATTATAATGGGTTTGTTGGGATGTAACACCATCATAGGTTGAGGAATATCTGTACGTGCTTTGCTCTTATGTAATGCATTAACACTCCATTTTTTTCCCAAAATTGAGTTTCTAAAGAGCATAACTACTCATGATATTAGATGATATTACTCTGTTCAACATGTTCATGACATCATCCCTCTTACAACCTGAGGAGCAAGTATCTGCACCTTCTAAGACAGTTATGATTATGATTAAGTGTCAAAAAGAGATACTCAAGGGATACTTCAATTGTTTGCCAATTTTTACATTTCTTATGCATATAGTGATGTAGATAAACTAAAAATGCTATATGTTAATTAAAGGACAGAATGTTATACTCGATTCCTTCTCTCACTAAGAGCACTAAGTTCTTGTGAGACTACTAATTTTTGAAAAAAAATTCTATTTAGATATGCTACTTGAATCTATATACTGAGTAACTGTAAAGGTTTCCAGTTCTGAATGAATTCAGAGTGTAAGAGGAGTTTCCAGGTTTTTACATAGTGTTGGAAGCATTTGGCTATATGGACACGCCAGTTACAGAAACTGAATTCACTTGGTGTCTAAGGCAAATTCTGATGTAGCATAAGACCCATGAAAACCCATACAATTGTGAGTAAATCTTTACCGGTTTTTGGTCAATAAATTTCCCCTTGATATTTCTACTGGCCTTGATGAAATATGAAGCACAACTGAATATAAAATCCAAGGTGCTGACTCCAAACTTAGCCTGACCCACCTAGCCATTGAATTGGGTAGGTTTAATTACAATGCCAATTAAAAGTGTGCAAAATAGATTGGGTTCAAACATATCCTGAGGCATATTCATGCTGACTAAGCAGATTCTTTATCTTCCTATTGTGATCTCTGTTGCCTGAACTATCCTACATATTTGCTGTAATAGGAGTTATTTTTAACTAGTTGACTAAAGATTAGAAAAAAAAGGTTTGATAAACAGAGGATTCAGTTTCATCAGACAGAGTAGCCTGTTATAAATTTATGTCCCAGTGCATTAGAATCTCTGAGGAGCACAAAGATCCTAAAATATATCCAGTAGATGGACTTATCTTTAAGCAACACATCTTATACTCTTAGAATGGGAACTTACATGATATAAGAAACAAGTAAATTCATAGAAATGACTGAAGTCTTATCCTGTTACAGGTTGAGTTTAAAATAGGGGGAATATAAGAATAAGGTTTTGTGCTGAAGATAGGTTAAATAAGATGGAAAATTTACTCTCTGAATGTTAGTAAAATTTTAGCCCAGTTTTAGCTCATCTTGTCCAGTGGGCTGATGAGCAAAGTGACATGATGGTAAAAATGAATACTAAAGAGATGCCTGGGTGGCTCAGTCTGTTAAGCTTCTGCCTTCAGCTCAGGTCATGATCTCAGGGTCCTGGTATAGAGTCCATATCCAGTTCCTTGCTCAGCAGGGAGCCCACTTCTCCCTATGCCTGCAGCTCCCCCTGCTTGCTCTTGCTTTCTCTCTCTCTCTTTCTCTCTCTTTCTGACAAATAAAATATTTTAAAAAAATTAATACTAAATACTATACACATGGGTGTAGGTCCATTTTAACATGACTTAATTTCATTACTAATGAATTCATTTTCCAGCAGGCTATTCATTGGTTTCTATATTTTATTGCACTTTGGAAAGGCCAGCCATTTACCTGGTAGAAAAATTGACAATATTGCATTGTGCCATCCTGAAAAGAGGTATTATTTTCTCTCACTAAAGTAGACATTTAATATTAACTAAGGTATACATTTCATGTGTGCCCTAATTCTGCCATGTTTAAGCATATTAAATACCACTAGTATTAAATATATCCTAGAATCCTATACAAACTTTCCCTGATAAAAGATCTGTAAAGAGGTAAATTAAATACTCCATTGCTTTGACAACATGGTGAGAATATCTTATGAAGTTGAAATACAAACCCAGATATATGTATATGCTCTGAATCAACAAGCAATATAATATTTTTTTCCCATTAACAGAATATCGAGGTTCAAGAACAAAGGAACATAAGTGTGTGGGGGGTGAATCTCTTAAGATTAATGATCTAATGGTTGACATTAAAAAAGTGCTTTTGTTTCTCAATACTCTAGGGCTCTGATAATTTAGATATTTTAAATTTTAAAAAGTTATTATTTTATTAAATGCATGCATTTAAGGAAAAAATATTGTCAAGAGCAGAGATGTGTGAAAATTCTTGATCAGTTCAAACATTTGGAGTAGTTCATTATTGACAAATGATAGTTAATTCAAAATATATTTTGAGTGCATACTCAATGATAGACACTCTTAGATGTTTAGATGCTTTAAAGGTGCTCACTGGACAAAATGTTTAATGATCCATATCTGTTGGTATAAAACAATTACAAGTTTTGAGGTGGCTTGTCATGCAACATTAGATAAATGTTAAACCTCGTTAAGTTTAATGAAAGCCACCATCATTCATCAGGGCCCATATATTTTATGTATAGACTAAATAGGCAAATTGAATATGACTGTTGTAGAAATCCTTATCCTTGCATATTTCAAGTCCTTCATGATGTATTGTTCTCTAGAGTCCCTCTATAAATATGATATTGCTTTTAACTGACTGCTTTTGAAGATAGAGTCAGTATTAATGGATTCCATTTGGCTTTTCCTACAATATAAGTCCTTATTCCATGAGTCATGAAAACCAAGCTGGATTTTCTGCCAGTAATGTCTATTGTAACTATACATTCTTAAACTGGGGATATAATCACAGCTTTAGAGAAGACCTGGACTGACTGTAAAATTAACCCAAATCAAAGCTCTATTGGGTTGCCTGGTTTTCATAAACTTCTTTTCTAGCTGGTAGAATATAATAGCATTGTCCTCCAGATTTTAGCTTCAGTTTAAAGCTAGGACTTCATGAAAAGTCTATTTCCCCTTTGCCAATGTACAATTACTCTTCACCCCCTGCCTTGTTTTTTAAATTGTGGTAAGGACATCTGACATGAGATCTATTATAATATAAAAAATTAAGTATATAATACAGTAACAACTATTAGGCACAAAGTTGTACAGCAGACTACTAGAATTTACCTTGCATAACTGAAACTTTAAACTTGTTGAATAGTAGTAAGTCCCTATATTTTTTTACCTCCTCTCAGTTCATAGCAACCCCTCTTCTCCTACGACTCTGACTACTTTAGATACCTAATATAAATTAATCATGCAATATATTTTTCTGCAACTGGCTAATTCTATTTACCATAATGTCCTCAGGTTTCATCTATCTTGCCACCTACAACCAGAATTTCTAAGATTTAGTAAAAGGAAAATTACAGGGTGACATTTGGTTATGTAGCAGGATACTCCCGCAAGAGGAAATGACCTCAACTTTATTTAAAGGTTTTTGACTCTAAACTGCCTCAAGTCTGGGAATTAGGAGCTCTAGTTGTAATCATTTTGGTGATTCCAGTCACATGCTATTCAATAGCTATAGATATTTCCTGCATATGCAAAATAAGTATGACTTTTGCAGGTGGCCTATCTATATCCATTGTTCAGAGCTTGATCAGCCAGGCACATCAAAATTCTAATAGCCAAAGGGAATAACTTTTTGGTCCTTCCAGAGAACATTGGTAAAAAGAGTAAGCAAGTTTTATAGATTCTCTGTAAAGTTCTAATCATTCTCTCTCTCTGTCCTTTTTGTACAGAATACCAAAACAATTCAGAAGTTTCAACTTTATTTTGTTAAATACCTTTGGGTTTATGGTTATATCAACCAATCAAAATGCTAGTCATTCCCAGGAAATTGAGTTTACAGGTGGAAATCAGAATCTCTCCTGATTTGCAAATTAAGCATTCAAGCTGGTCCAACATTATATACCTTAAATCCTGAGACCTATCCTTTAAGACCTATTCCTATACTTTTTCCATAGACCTTGTATTAAAAATATATTTTAGAAAAGAGGTAAGATTGAAATTGTTAATTGACATTTTATGAATTTAGATAAATAATAAAAAATAAATCTTAAAGAAGTAAGAAGTGGCTGTAAGTGAGGTGGTCTTAATATTCTCAAGTAACAATATGGCAACTATTATCTGCAGGCAATGAATGTCATTGGAGGTCGTGCCATGAAGTGGATATTAAATGTCATTTATAAGATGAGTATGGTTTCTGTAATGGGCAGGAGAGTCAACGAATTAATCAGAATTGGTTGGCTCATAGAATTTAAATTATCTTGCTATGCCTCCAAGTTTATAGACTAATGTTCTGGAAATTTTATGCCACTTGTCATATTTTGGCTGGATGCTCATTATTGCATTTTCTTATTGAGTGACTAGATTTTGTTTTCTTTCTTTAAGATGTCTTGAGTTTGTTTTGGCTGGCTGTTAAGTCATTTGTGAGTCAGTGAAATACTAGCTTTTGCAGGGAACATAAACTATAACTTTTACTCAGGGGTACTTCAGCCTTATTACAAGGAAGTGAGACTTTTGGTATCACCACTAATGATTCAGGTGGTCACTGAAGACTACAGTTGACCATTGAACAATGTGAGGGTTAGAGGTGCCAATGCCCATACAGTGGAAAATCTTTATAAAACTTTGGCCTTCCCTCAAACTTAACTACTAACAACCTACTGGAAGTAATTGTTAGAAGTCTTCCTAACTGGAAGCCTTAAGAATAACATAAACAGTTGATTAACATATATATTTAGTATGCTATTTGTATTATATAATGCATTCTTACAATAAATTCAACTAGGAAAAAGAAAATGTTATTAAAATCATAAGGAAGAGAAAACACATTTACAGTATTGTGCTGTAAAAATATCCTTCTATAAGTGGACTCATGCAGTTCAAACTTGTGTTATTCAAGGGTCAACTGTATTTATTTACCTGTACATAGCTCAAATATCTTCCTGTTCAGTGGTTTTGATGGATGTTTTCAAGTTTACAATTTTCTACTCCCCCTCACCCGGCCTTTAGAATTACTCTCCACACTTGCATAATTTCATACTCAGAAAATATCAGTTGACACACTATGCACATTTCTGGATTCATTTTTCTTTATGGTCCCCTCCTTCCCAAAGCTTAGCTTTCTAAATTTCAGCTGTCTTAGTCTCCCCACATTTCCAAATTCTACTATCTCTTCTCAGCCAGCCTCTTGGACTCTGTTTTGTTTCCCATATCTGATTCTACAATTTAAAGGAAGCATGTAGGCAGAACATCTCAGTTAATATCAAGAATATTTCATTTATTTTCTTCATATCTTTAATCAAAGACTTGCACTTCTTAGTGATTAATTCCTGAAGCATTAGTTAATCTCTTGCCAAGTTACTTCATTTGGTTTTTGGTTTCATTTTAGTTATTTTTAGGACATAAGTTGAAATCTTGTCCTTATTAATTCATCATGATTAGAAGTAGATAAATTTAATTCAAAAATGTAGACAAATGAAATTATAATAAAAGGTATCTTCACAATATTTTATACTTTATAAATTAAAGTGAAATGCAGTCATTATTCTCAACATAAATATTAAATTTTCTTAAAAATTGGCATAGCAGAATTTTGACAATTGACAAGTTACTTAAGTAAATAACACCTGATGCATATTAACTTTTTATTGTTTTTATTGAAACTAATAACAAATCTATAAGCAACTTGATGGTAAGGAGTTTTTTAATGAAATACTATCATGTTATGTAATTTTCATGTGAAGAAAAACTATCATTTCTCTTATTCTTTTAACTGATAAAAAGTAATCATTCTGTTCAATATTTCCATGTTAATTCACAGATTTTATGCTAGAGTCAAATACATATATATGTATATATATAATATGTATGTTTTTGTATGTCTGTGTAAATATACATGTGTAAATATATACATACATGTATATATATGCATACATATATAAATATATATTTTATATGAGAATAACCCAGAACAAAACATGAATAAGCAAACTATTTACATTATTCTGTACTGTTAAAATGTTACTGTCCTCCTTAACATATTTAAGGTTTTTAACTTAATCTCTCATATTGCTTCAAGAGAGTGTATAATTTATTTGTCCTTATGGTTTTTGTAAATGTGGTTTTAATATTTAAACCAATACATTTCTTTTTCCCTGATTGAAAATGTCATTTATTTCTTAAATTTATTTAACATAGTTATTTTATGTATCATGCTGGTAAAAGTAAGAAAAGCTCAGTTTGAAAGAATTACGGTATTTTATATTAATGTTTTTAAGAAGCTGGAAGTATAAAAAAGTTACTAAGCTTTTTGAGCTATATTGCCTGGGATTCATTCATCTAATTTTAAAGTGTATAATTAGATATTACAAGCACTTCTTTTAAGAAAAGGAGAGGCTAGCTTATATCTCATAGGTATCATGTGCTTGCCAGCAATTTATTACTCAGCACTAATTTGTATATTGAAATTTATAAAACCCTCACTTGACATAGATTTATGGTAATTCTTATACCACTGGAAACCATGTGTGGGTTAAGCTTTTGAGAAGAAATATCCAGAGGATCTAGAAATATATACTCCCTTAAGACTTAGAAGAGAAAGATGGTCATCAGAAAAAAAAAAACAAACAAACAAACAAAAAAAAACAACTCGTTTTACCAACAGGGCATCTTTGTTATATATTGACTTTATTCTAAATCTAGAGAATTATAAATTTTTTTTAAGATTTTATTTATCTATTTGTCAGAGAGAGAGGGAGAGAGAGCGAACGAGCACAGGCAGGGGCAGAGGGAGAAGCAGGCTCCCCGCCAAGCAAGGAGCCCCATGCGGGACTCAATCCCAGGACACTGGGATCATGACCTGAGCCGAAGGCAACTGCTTAACCAACTGAGCCACCCAGGCGTCCTGAGAATTATAATTTTTAAGCCCAAACTTAAAAGAGTAATAAGGATGTATGTAACATATCTTATTTGGCTCTGAGATAACTCAAAATTTTAAAAAATAATAAAATCATGAAAAACATATTTTCCTACCAATATAAGTACATAGCACAAGACACTATTCAATGATTGACATTCCAAAGTTTTCAATAATTAAGTTAAATATTTCTTTATGATAGACTTCATTGTTTAATTACTTAAATATTTGTTATTAATTTAATATTGCATTATATTAAACAGTAAATATTTGGGTTTATATTTAGCTGTGTTATTGGTTATCTGTCTCTATCTCTGTACCTGAGAGGCAGTATATTACTATGTTTACATTTAATGGGTACCTTTCTTAGTCTTTATTCATGGCTTCATGTCCTTCAATTTCCCGATTTTTCTTTAGAAACAATTTAATCATTTAATTATTTTTACACGTAGTCTGGAACTGTTCATCACATATCTTTGAACATTCCTGTTACCATTGGCATAAAGTAAATGGATTATCTGACTTTTGGCTACCCATTCCAGTGTTTCACAAAAGTATTGGAAAGCAT
This sequence comes from Taxidea taxus jeffersonii, assembly GCA_003697995.1. Lineage (NCBI taxonomy): Eukaryota > Metazoa > Chordata > Mammalia > Carnivora > Mustelidae > Taxidea > Taxidea taxus. The sequence continues at coordinate 92,239 of ML111358.1, forward strand.
GGCATTTTTCTGTGTCTTTCATCCTTACAAATTTTAGGTGAATTCTGTCTGTGTAAATATAACAATAACGATGATCATGATTTTGACTGTGATGGTTTTGACAGCAATGACAACACTACACTACATGTTTTATATTAATTTTTTCTATAAGACTATGAAGTTGGTAAGATTATTATCCTCATTTAACAAACATGATAATCAAGGCCCAAATGAGCAATTGTCTGATTTTTTTTTAATGGGTAAGGAATCAGAAGCAGGTTTCTGACACCAATACCAATCCTCTTAAAAAACACAATCTGTTTTCTCTCAGTTTATTCACACTTTGAGTTGCTTTCAGATATAGCTAATGTGTATATGCAAGATAATGATACATAGGTAAAACAAATGAACCTTGTTTTCTCTAGGTGGCTTATATTGTGAGAAGAAAAAATTACAACCAGAAATAATTTTTTCCTTAAATCTTTACAAAAGGAACATTTCATTAATCAGAACACAATTTAGTGAGTTATTTAATGAATATATATGTTATAAACACTTAAGTTAACATTCATATTGAAAAATTGATTAAGTAATAGAAGAAAAAATCATCAAAGACTCAATGAGTTAATTGACATTAAGAGAGAGATACATATATGTGAGTCCTATTATACAAGGCATAAAGGAAAAAAAATTGCAAGATTCTGATTATAGTAATCAGACATAAATTTAGGTTCCACTTTTCCCCTAAAGTCTTGTGGTATTTATGGCATGGTTTTTGGATAGCACATTGATTTTTTTTTCAACTCATATGTCACAATATAGCAAAACTGGCTGTGATTGTTATGAATTTGTTAAAACAACATGAGAAAGGAAGATAAAAAGGAGAGGATAAAAGAGAGGGGAGGAGTGGGGAGAAATATCAAAACTTCCAGGCAATGTGGGTGGAGATTTACTGTCTATTAGTGTTAAAAAAGAAGGCAAGAATAAGTTAAATATTAATGGATATAATACATAGATGGAAAGTAATGTGGAGAATGTTTGTGGTAGGATAAACATGATTGATATGTGGGAGTAGAAGTGAGTACCATAGAAATATGAGCTCTCTGATCAGTCTACCTTCAATCCCAAAACATTAGATTTATCTAAGAACAATTATTAAGCTGTGAGCGTATTTTTAATTTAGCTCTGTCTTCCTGTTGAATATAAGCTTTTTGAAAGAGTAACATATTTACTTCAATCTATCTTTAATGTGTAACTGTTCAGTGCCTCTGTAAATATCTGAGATATAAGGTATCAATAGATTTATATTGAGCAAGTGAATGGAGTAGTCAGATAGGAATGCAAAGTTAATGCAAACTGACTTCTAGTTTTTGAATCCTTTAATATAACATTAAATGTTTAGCTCAATCAGTCTTTAACAACTGACTGACTAACATATATTGAGACTCTGATGTCCCAAGCACCTGACTACCAGATGAGGTTAAAAGAGAGGTAAAACAAGATTTCTCCTAGAGGAGGGGAAAAGAAACATAGAAATAGAGAAGATCAATAAACTCTCATATGAACTACAAATGATTTACATTCCTGCCGCATTGGGACACTCTTATTGGGCTCAGTTGTGTCTCCTGAAAATTCATATGCTCGTGTCCTAATTCCCAGTATCTCAGAATGTGACCCTCTTTGAAATAGGCTTAAATTAAATTTGTAGGCTTAAATTAAAATGAAGTCATTACAATGACTCTTATTCTAATATGACTGGTGTCCCTTAAGAAGGGAAAAGTAGGACAAAGATACATACAGGTGAAAGGATAATGTGAGGACACATATGAAGAAGACAGCCATCTACAAATCAAGGACAGATATCTGGAAGGGATCCTTCCCTCACACCCTCAGGGGAAAAACAAACAAACAAACAAACAAACAAAACTAATCCTGAGGACACCTTGCTTTTGAACTCCTGGTTGTCAGATTGCCAGAAAATAAATTTCTGCTGTTTAAACCACGCAGTCTGTAGTACTTTCTTACAACAGCCCTAACAAACTGGATACAGGCATTCTAGCACATACTATTGGCTCCAAGTTCCATTCCCACCCAGCTGTGTTCTCCACATTTCACAGGGAGCTGGGAATCTAGCGATTGTATTTCCTAGACTCCCTTACAAGCTGATTTCTACTTAGTTTCTGTAACTGGGAATACCTCATGGGAAATTGGAAGGGAATATGAAAGAGAAAATGTCATTTCTTGCACTGACTGTGGTAGAACAATAGATTTGGGGACCTCCAAGAAACTGTTAGTTCTAATATCACTAGTAACAATGGCAATGGGATTTTTCAGGTGTATAGCAGCAAATATAGAGTTGTGGCCTCTGGGTATGATAAATATCTCCCAGGTCTGTGGAACCCATTTTTTTCTTTCTTTTTTGCAACTTTAGGCCTTACAAACAAATTTATGACAAAATGCATACATCCTTGAAGTGTTCAAAAGTCATTTTCCTTCCCCTCTCTGTACTGACTGATACAAATTAAGACAAACACTTTCAAGAGGGAACTAAGAGCACAGGTGAGGGTATGTGAAAGATTAACATTGGTTGTGGCTATAGTACATAATATAATAAAATTCCAAAGTGTACATTATTTTATGTGTTTAGAGGAGAAGAGGTAATATAGGTATAAGCTAGAGCAAAACAGGCAACATAAGTAAGCTAAGGAGGTTGGACTTCTCCATATATAATTTATATTTTCATATTTGTCAATTCTTTTATATTATAAAATCTTTGTGAGGAAGGCCAAGTAGCTGTTTTTGTCTTCATATTACAGATAAGAAAATAACAGGTCAGTTGAAGTTAGCTAGTTATATTGCTAATTCAGTACTTGAACTTTCCTATAGCCTTGTTTTTCACAATTAAAAACAATAATTTGTGTTTTTGAAGAACCATGACTCTTTGTTTTGTATTTAGTTTAATCCCCTGTAGAATTACCCATCATGTTGTAGCCCAATTGTTTTTCTCAAATTGTGCTTTTATTTTTATTTTTATTTTGTGTGTGTGTGTGTGTTCCAAAATTCATTGTTTATGCACCTCACCCAGTGCTTCATGCAATACATGTCCTCCTCCATCCCCACCACCAGACTCCCCAACTCCCCAACCCCTCCCTCCAAAACCCTCAGTTTGTTTCTGAGTCCAGAGCCTCTCATGGTTTGTCTCCCCCTCCGATTTCTCCCAACTCACTTCTCCTCCACGTTATTCCTTATGCTCCACAAGTAAGTGAAATCATATGATAATTGACTCTCCCTGCTTGACTTATTTCACTCAGCATAAATTGTGCTTTAAGAAGATATTCAACTTCTTTTCATATTTGTTTGGGTAATGAGTTAAAAAAAATGATTTCAATATTTTACCCATTTATATTTAGCAAGATACATATTAACATGAGCTAAAGTATAAGCACATTTTTTGTAGTACAACATCCTTTTTTGATAAATTCATACCACCTGTAATCAAATAATGTCCAATTAAAGCAAAGAAGCTTAAAAAGTATTTGAAATTTGTTAATCTCAAATCTCAAGTCTGTATTTTTTTTCTTCAAATTTTATTTCAAAAATGACAGAAGTTATAAATTCACTTGTGAAGTATCTTAATAGGTTATACAAGGGAAAGATAGAAAGTCTCTTATAATAATGTCTAGATATTCCTAATGAATGTTTGGTTAATACCTCCATTATAAATTAATTTATAGTAACAGTCAAGGAATGCTATGGAAGCCAGAAGTTGTTCTATTTACAAAGTTCAATCTACTTTAAGAAACAGTTTGACAAAGAACATCCTTGAAAATCAGAGACCATAAAATATAAACCTGGAGAGAAGTCAACCTTAAAATAATTTTAGAGCATAAATAGTATAAAAGTAAGAATGTGAATGAATTAATTACATTTTTGTAATTTTATGTATACTTGCCAACATAGTCTTTTACATTTGATCTTCCCTTTATAAGTTATATTTGTGTACATGGAAACAGATTTTCTGGGAAGGAGTTAAATCAATAGAAAAAGTAATACTTATATTAGACTATGGTCTAATTTTAAACATTTTAAAACATTAAAAAAAAAAAAAAGGGGGGCACCTGGGTGGCTCAGTGGGTTAAAGCCTTTGCCTTCAGCTCAGGTCATGATCCCAGGGTCCTGGGATCGAGCCCCGCATCGGGCTCTTTGCTCTGCATGGGGCCTGCTTCCTCCTCTCTCTCTGCCTGCCTCTCTGACTACTTGTGATCTCTGTGAAATAAATAAATAAAATCTTAAAAAAAAAATTTAAAAAGATATTTAATTTCCTAATAAAACTGGACATTGTGAAATGACATTAGCCATAGCAATAAGTATACTTAGGTCAACTGATATGTATACATGAGTTTTCATTTTTCAATATTAAGTAAGGGAAGAAATTTGGGGATATCAGTAGATGATGACCCCAGTCTCTATTTGAAGGAATATTGAACTTATATTCCAGATGTGTGGATAAATTTGAGTGAGACACTTAAACTCTATAAACTGAACTCTATAAAATATGGGATATAATAGAACCTTATAAACATTTGCAATAATTAAATGTGCTCCTATGTTAACATATTTAGATTTAGAAAGTACCCCAAAATAGCTGATTTTCAAAGTGCTTTTATATGTGTTTATAAAGGGAGTTATATATGGTACAACTTGCTTAAAGGAGGAAATAACAGTGATGCTGATAATGACCATAGAATGTCAATTGCTAATGCTCATTATATTTAGTTTATTTTATCTCTAAAGTCACCCTTAGAAAATCAGAAATTCTTAACTCAGTCTGTCTATAACTTTGCACTACCAATTCAAGTGCATTTTCACTTATCACAAATTGTTAATAAATATTTCACAACAAACTCAGGAAAAGGCTATACATAAATTAATGTTTGATTAGGATATATGAAATTTAACTTCTCCTACTTTATTTCCTAAAATACCAATTTCATTTTCCTCTGTTTGTTTTATATGACAACAAAATAAATTAAGTGCAATTAATTAAGCAAGTAAATTTAATAGTGTGTTAAAATGTGATAGGTTTATGGACAAACATTGAGTGGATCTACTGCAGTTTAAGGCTGGGGGAAGAGATGCTGAAATTTTCAGTGGAGAAATTAGGCTAGGTGTGAGTGAGAAGATAATATTTGAATGCATGTAATGAGAATGTGAGCCAAATAAATTTCTGGTGGAGAATTCTATGAGAAGGGAAGACCCAGTGCAGAGGGCACAGTACAGATTTAGGCCTGGAATATTTTAGGGAATATCAACAAGTTCGGTTTGACTGAACAAGAAGGAGACTGAAAGGAGATATGAAGAAAGAAGTCTGTGAAAAGTAAGGGAGAGCATGGGTGCAAAACTTTCAGTGTTTCTAGGTACCTTACTACTAAGAGACAATAAATATATTGTCATAGTTAAAACACAAAGCCTGGAAAAAGACCTCTTGGACTCAAAAGTTATATAATCACTGTTAGCCTGATAATATGGATTAAGAAAATGAACCTCTCTGCTTCAGTTACTGCATTTGTAAAATTGTTATGGTAATACTGCCAAGACATAGGATTGTTCTTAGCTATTATTTTATACTATGAGAAGCCGGAGATTTTTTTTTGAGCTGAGTAATGATATAATCTGACTTCTTGAAAGTTTACTCTGACTAGAATATTAATAGATATTAATATTAGGAAGCAAGAATGGAAAATTAAAAGCAAGAACATAGGGAGATAGTATATTTATTCAGGCAAGACATATTATCTTGTGCTAGTAGTGGTGGTGAGAAGCTTTAGATTTTAGACATATTTTAAAGAAAACCAAGACTTCATGACTAATTGAATAAGGGACTATGTGAGAAAGAAAAGAGAGTTAAGGAAAATTTCAGTATTTTTCACCTGAACATTAGAAGGGATAGGGTCACCTGGAATGGGGAAGGCTGGTATAGGGAAAAAAAAAACAAACATATTTTGAAAGTGGATAATTTGAGCTTTCTATCACATATTGATTGAACAGTTAGGTACAAATATTGAACAGATGGTTGGATTTGTGTGACTTGTGTTTAGGAGAGGGAATGAGGCTTGAGATACAAATTTTAAAATCTCAGCATATAGGTACTAGCCATGAAACTAGATGGATTTACCAAAGAAGTAAACACACACACACACACACACACACACACACACACTATAATTTCCTAAGGGGATATGCATACCCACACTTACTAGACATAATTGATAAATTGATGGGTTTTATGACACACACCTGGAAGAAAATTCTTGACAATATAATGATTTCCATCATGAATCAGAAATGTCATTAAATCACACAAGTTTCTTCTTAGTCAACCCTGTCTGTGGCATATTATTCGGCAAGTGGGAGATACTTGAAAAAGAGAGAAATCCAGCATCTATTTCTGAATCATGGCTTATGACATGAAAGGACAAATTGAGGAAAAGGTCAATAGGGCAAAGCTGAGCATAAAATCTCTCCTGCTGTGAACACAGACTTGCCATGGATGTCACATTCAGCTTCTTGAGTAGCTTTAAAGTGTCACTATGAGCCATCCTCACCATCAACAGAAAAGACAGACTCACAAATCAACCAGACCACTAATACTGAATTCCTTAGGAGATGCATGAAAGTGGAAAAACCCAGCAACTGTTTCTTGGCTTATTACAGAGAATTTACTGAAAGATAAACTGGTCGTACAACATGAAGCAAAGAGATAAAACCTAAGACACACTTGAAAAGTTCCACCTGGAACACAGATGAGATGATTTTAAATAAGCAAAAAAGAATATACTTTGAGAACTGAGAAAATACTTGCTTAGTCCAGCAACCCAATAACCAATGTAAGCAAAGATCTAAAAAATTGGCACACAACAGATAGTGGCACAGAGAGCTTTGAGATTTTTATGAAAGATACTGAAAAAAGAAACACATGTACATATACTTTGGTCCTATTTACTAAGTCCATGACTTTGATGAATATATGTCACTATTAAGAAATAGCCTTCTTAAGATAAATGATGGTTTCTTTATAACACCACTTACAATGTGTGGTGGACTTGAGTAATGAAATTGCAACTGCTTATTTCTCCTAGAAAATAAAAACTAGATTTTCTACATGAAATATGTTTACTTAAAAAATTGTGCAATAGGGGCGCCTGGGTGGCTCAGTGGGTTGGAGCCTCTGCCTTCAGCTCGGGTCACGGTCTCAGGGTCCTGGGATCGAGCCCCGCATCGGGCCTCTCTGCTCAGCGGAGAGCCTGCTTCCCTTCCTCTCTCTACCTGCCTCTTCGCCTACTTGTGATCTCTCTCTGTCAAATAAATAAAAAAAAAAAAGGCTTATTAAAAAAAAAAAATTGTGCAATAGTTTGCAAAAAAGGAAGGGGAAATTCTAGATGCCAGAAGTAAAGAATGCCCCAAGAACTAGACAGTGAAGTAAATAAGATGACATAGCAACAGTTCTGTGAATTTATTGCAATAGTAATCATTAGAGTACTGCACTTACAAGCCTACAAAATTCCTATAAAGTAGGTACATCAAAGACCTTTAGTGTCAATGATAAGGAAACTAACTAAATCTGTCACCAGAGAAAACTAAGGTTGCCTTTTCCATGGCTCTGTGTGTGGGGCAAAAAAAATTCTCACAAGAAATCAAAAGAATAGCCTTGCAACTTTGACATGTTTGAACATAAATTTACACTATGCTTATAATATGGGGATGTCACAAGCTGAGAAGGTAGCAATTAAAAAATGATCCTGGTGTGGTGCAAACCTTGGGAGGTCTAGAAATGAAATATGAAATTGCTCTGGAGAGATATATTAGTCCATGCAGGATTTATAAGTGGGGGAAAATCAAAAGAGGCCAGGTTAAGATGAGCTCAAAAGCTCAAGATCAGAAATTAAAACATTCATGGTAAGTGATAGTCAGCAGTCAAATGCACAAGGAGAACTGGAGCTATTGAGTTTAAAACTTCAAAGTAATCCTCAAGATCATGAGGTTCTAGGATGATAGAAAAATTACATGCATGCATACATACAGGTATCATAAGTGTGTTTTAAAAGGATTAAAGAGATAACATTTGTCATCTGGATAAATGCAGTAAGTTTGAGATGACAGAATCTTAATTTAGCTGTGGGGAAAGTTAAGAATGAAGTGAATATATCCCTATAGAGCTTCTAGAAGCCATAGTAATTAGTGGCACTAAATGCTAAAAGGTGAAGGAAGGTGACCTTTAAAGCAGGTGGACCCGTTCAAAGTCTAATTGAGAAGAAATTATACCTAAGTATCTTCTTCCCACTCCATGCAGGCAGGAGTTTATAGCTCCCTTACTTGAGAGAAGACTGAAAGATTGTACTCTGGAGAGAATAAAACACAAATTGTTTTGCCTGAGAGAAAAAGTTGAATGGTGGGAGACCATACTATGCAGATGAGGATTAAGGGATACTCAAATATTTTTTTTTCTACTATTTGGTATTCTTTTCTTTTTTAAAATTTATTTAAATTCAGTTAGCCAGTATATAGTAGTACGTCATTAATTTTCTTGTAGTATTCATTGATTCATTAGTTGTGTATAACACCCAATGCTCATTATATCACCTGTCCTCCTTAATGCCCATCACCCAGTTACCCCATCCCCCCACCCACTTCCCCTTCTACACACTCAGCTTGTTTCCCAGAGTCAAGAGTCATGTTTTTTCTCTCTCTCTGACTTATTCACATTCAGTTATCCCTCCCTTCTCCTATGATCCTCTGTGCTATTTCTTATATTCCACATTTGAGTGAAACCATATGATTATTTTCTTTCTCTGAATGACTTATTTCACTTAGAAAAGAATGATATGATTCTCTCGATTGATGCCGAAGAAGCATTTGACAAAATACAGCATCCCTTCTTGATTAAAACTCTTCAAATATAGGGATGGAGGGAACATATTTCAATATCATAAAAGCCATATATGAAAAGCGCACAATGAATATCATTCTCAACAGGGAAAAATTGAAAGCTTTTTCCTTCAAGGTCAGGAAAATGACAGGGATGCCCACTGTCACTACTATTAGTCAACATAGTACTAGAAGTCCTAGCCTCAGCAATCAGACAATAAAAAGAAATAAAGTGCATTCAAATGGGCAAAGAAGTCAAATTCTCACTTTTTGCAGATAACATGATACTTTATGTGGAAAACCTAAAAGATCCCACTCCAAAATTCTTGGAAGCCATAGAGTAATTCAGCAATGTGGCAGGATACAAAATCAAAGCACAGAAATCAGTTGCATTTCTATACACTAACAGTATAACTGAAGGAAGAGAAATTAAGGAATTGATCCCATTTACAATTTGGTATTCTAACTGGAACAAAGCCATTCACCCTTAAAACAGGAAACGGGCATTAACTTCTCTACAATGTATAAGAAGTACAACCAAATGGAGAAAAAATTTTATCAGAGATTTCCACAATAAGTACCAGCAAGATGAATCTTTACTACTTTATGTGGTGCCTGGGTGGCTCATTTGGTTAAGTTCCTACTTAGTTTAGGCTCAGGTCATGATCTCAGGGTCATGAGATTGAGTCCTGTGTAGCCCAGGTAGCATGGAGCCTGCTTAAGATTCTCTCTCCCTCTCCCCCTCCCCACCTGCTAAACAAATACTGCTTTATACCATTAGAGATATGAGAGAACACTGCATATTTACTTATGCCTATTTATGCCTGCATTAGGAAACAAATAGAAATAAGGTGAAAGGTGAATGCAATAATAAAAAAGACAATGTCTTAGAAAAAAAAAAAGCCTAAGTTATTCATTTTCGTTACACTCCTTCAGGCTTGAACATTACAGGGATAACTTAGAGTTGTATATCTGGTGTCAAATAAAATGAACAATCTGACTACATAAAGCAAAGTATATTAGACCATGGGTAGTGTCAGCTTGCCTCCTGTCTCCTCGGGGAGCAAACACTACAATATCATATAAAAGGTAGTGGCATAATACTAAAGTTACCAGGATTCAAAAATATGTAAATATGGCACTTAATCCTGTTGACTCCTTCTGCTAAAATTTGCTTGTCTGATATATGTGTACATTTTCAAGTTCAGTAGTTCAAATTGTGTTTTGAGAAGCTACTGGAATAATATTTGTAGTTAATGTTTTATGGAGTAGTTACACACCTGGAAGAATCTGATTCTAGATGTGGAAATACCATATTTGTACAAAACCAAGCAGTTTCAGAAAATTCCTCAGTAGACATAGGGCATATTGAGGTATCTGCAAGAAATTATTTTTAGAATATACTATTTGACTCTAAAGTGTTCAAGAAATAAAGTGGGAAATGTTGCCACTCACAAAGTACAAAAAATACCCCAAATCTTTCCAATTTATCTTCTATTTTTGTTTCATTTACCATTTCAATGTATTTAAAATATGCCTTTCATCCCATTTAATGTTTAACTAATACTACCAGGTAAACTATGTGCTGGTATTACTAGCCATATTTTAAATATAAAAAACAAAAACAAAAATGAGTGAGGTTTTAATAGTTTTCCATGGTGACAGAAGGAAAACTGGATTGTAGAGTTTGTATCCATTTCTACCGTATTTTTTACTACTTCCTCTCTGTTTTAGGGATAAAATGAGAATAACTGATTTTTTTAGAAATATTTGGATAAAATGTGTTTAAAAACCAAAATTCAACTGGGTAAATTTAAAGGCCAGTGGCTTTATCCAATGACTCATGAAACCAACAGCATTCTATCTAGCAAATGGAAATGGTCTCCAAAGAGCTGAACAAAATAGGAAATGTTCATAGGCATAAGGGGACAGGAACAAGAAAAAAGTGAATTGTCTCATCTTTGGGGGACAGAAAGGGCCTATCAGGTGTAGTAGCTCACTAGCACTGACCAGAAATTTTCAGATTTTCTGCTTTAAGATTACATTCCTGGGAGAGATTGAAATTGCAATTAGGTTAGGTATTAAGTCCTGATTTGCTTATGTAAAGTCTAGCACAAGTAACTCCATTGTGAGCTTATTACCAAGAAAAGAAAATCCTTTTCTTGTTCTAATTTCATTCTTTTGAGTGAACTCTCAGGCTGAGAGATATAAACAAAATTTGAAGCATTAACACTACTCCCAGCTACTTCTCTTAATTTCTTGCATATTTTCATTGATCCTCTGTGTGGTATTCACAGGTCATGATGTTTTGTTTTGCTTATCTCCATGATATTCACATGGCACAACTTCAGATTTACAATTTTAATTCATTTTCTTCATACCTTTTTTTGACATTTCAACTTTAAGGAGATCATTTGCTTGGTAATTGGCAGCTGCAAACATGCATTTAAAACTTTTGAGAGAATATAGAATGACAGGGAGACTACTGTTGAGTTTTATAAGTGAATATTTTTAACGTATGGAGTGAACTTCAGAGCCATGGTCTCCAAGACACAAATCAATCAAAATCAAATAAATCAAAGAAAGACCACATTAAGGTTCAAGTTCCTGAAGTTTGGTTACCATTTGGGTAGTGAAGACTATCTGATACATTTACTTCTAAGGAGATTTAAGGGTAGTCTTGCTCTTAGAGAGTCCAAAGAAGGATGGGAGAAAATTGGAAATGTTAGCTCAGAGAACTGTAGCCAGGTATTTGAAAAAAAATAATAGATTTTTTTCAGTCCAATTTATAGGTATGTAACAAAACCTAATTAGACATGCTAACAGGATTAAAATCTAATACTTACAAAGATGCAAACATGTAATTCTCTCTATAGTTGGCTCCATTTTTATCAAAGATAATCACATTAAAATAATATTTGCATTCAACTTGGTCTGATTAACAAAAGTAAAGTGAGAATAGTGATTGACCCTGTAAGCTCTTTTTAAGACTGCTTTACTGATAACAAAGCTTTATTGGCTCCATAAAGTCAACCTTAGTTCCTTAGAACTGTCTCGTCATATCGTATGCATATCTCTCTCAACTATGACATTCTAATCAAAGCCTTGGTAATATAGTCAGTGTTTCCAATTGCATCCCGTAACAAGAACAGATTCTTATTAAACTTGGGTAAATAATCATTTTGCCTTGAAAAGAACACTCATGAGTTTCTGAATTCTGGAGGAATCAGACTGGGAGGAAAAGTAAATGTTTTCCTCTTGGTTTATAAATGTGTGATTTACCAAATTGCTATAAGCTATAGGAAGCTTAAGAAAAAAGGTTTCCTTAAATTTTGGAAAGCAAATCGTCATAGAACCATAAATGTTTCAAAAAAGTCATAAACATTATAATCATATTTCTCAGTTCATGTAGTCACAATAATTAATAATTCTGCTTTATTCCAGTTTCTTCACTCTTTCAAGAAATTCCTACCCAGTTCAGTTTTATGTTCTGAGTACAGGTTTCTGATAACTTTAAGATTCTTTACATGAATTTCTTTGAAGTTGAATCATTTTTGCAAAAATAAATTTGTAAAAGCATCAAAGTAAAACAATAAGTCTGTGAAAAGACTTAAAGATGCTCACAGTTAAAGATCTGATAAGACTTTATTGTAGTGCAGATGACAAGGAAATTTGGCTATTTCCATGCATACACCATTTTAAGATTTTATTTATTTATTTATTTATTTATTTTTTATAGAGATCACAAGTAGGCAGAGAGGCAGAGAGAGAGTGAGAGAAAGGAGGAAGCAGGCTGTCTGCAGAGCAGAGAGCCCGATGCGGGGCTGGATCCCATGATCCTGGGATCATGACCCGAGCCGAAGGCAGCAGCTTTAACCCGCTGAGCCACCCAGGCGCCCCTACACCATTTTAAGATAACTGGAATTATGACTGACATTGTTACACAAGGACAAAGAAGACTGTAGAAATTTTATATTTCTGGAACACTTATGTCTATACAAGTAGAACATAAAGTTAACTATTACTTCTTATTTGACATTCTTACCATATAATTTAGCATACAAAATTAGTCTAATTAGTTTACATCCCTCTTTTTTATGAGGAGAGACAACAAATATGTCCAGATATTTCAGGGGTCTTCTATAAAATGTCTAAGTTAGTTCTAAGTCAAAAAGACTTCCTTTAGAATTTGATTTTGGAAAGTTTGTCAGAAATATTGAAAGATTTTAAAACAATAGGTCAAATAGGATCATAGGTCACTGTGAAACAATAGTTAAACAGTTAACCATAGTGAAAATTAAAGACTTCACAGGAAAATACAGAAAATTAGTTTCAAAACAATAAACAAATCTTAGCTTTTTTAATAGAGGATACTCAGTTTCTTAAATGATTTAAATTTTGCTGAAGACAACACAGGAAATTATTTTCACAGAACACAAAATCCTTACTGTCAAAGCAAATTAGCTGAAAAGGTAAAGCAAACAAAATTTTGTAATCTCTTATCAAGAGGAGACTGGTAGTCCAATTGTATATTAAAAATTAATTCACACAATTAAATTCATTTCAATCTTAGCCAATGACCACACATAAAATTCCTTCCTAAAGATTTTCCTCAAAACTTAAAATTTTTTTTTTTTTTACATTCAAATTTTATCCTCTGTTTTTCCTCTTTCCCATTCTGAAATAACTAACCTCACTCTCGGACAACATTACTTTATATCACCCCCTTAACAAAATGTATTTTTCTTCCTCATATTTTCTTTTACTGAAAATGCATATCATAATTCACTTTTTTCAACAACTATATTTGTTACTTATAAAAATTTTATAATACTGAGTTATTTTTCTTGCTGACAAATTTTGCAACAGAGATAATATGAACTTATTTAGTCTTGATATACCTAGGTAGAATAAAAGTTGCATTTCTGCATTATTTTTAAAGTTAATAACTCTGAGGACATACTTATTAAACAAAAAAATCAAATTAGCTTTAATATTAAATACTTTCTTAGATCATGTGAATCTGTAAAGCATTTGATATAGTTTGTATTATATTTATGAGAATTCTAAAAGTGCTGTAATTTATAAAAGTACTTGATTTGCTTTATGTCAGTGAAATAGAGCACTTTTACCAATTAATTTTCGGCAATACCATATAGAGCTAGATAAATACCACTTACTTACAGGACACACACACACACAGACATTAAAGCTTCTGTCTTAAAATTCCTATCATGATGGCTCCCCAGGGGAATTCTACCAGGCATTTGAAGAAGAGTCAATACCTATTCTTTTAAAACCATTCCAAAAAATAGAAAGAAAACTTCCAAACTCCTTCTACAAAGCCAACATTGCCTTGCTTACAAAGACCCCACTAAAGTGGAGAATGATAGGCCAATATCCCTGGTAAACATGGACCCAAAAATTCTCAACAAGATTCTAGCAAATTCAATCCAACAGTACATTAAAATAATTATTCACCATGATGAGGTGGGATTTATCCCTGGGCTGCAGGGGTGGTTCAATAGTCACAAATCAATCAATCTGATACACCACATTAATAAAAGAATAGATTAAATCCATATGATCTTCCTAATGTAAGAAAAGCATTTGACAAAATACAACACTCATTCTGATAAAAACACTCAACAAAGAGGGATAAAGAGAACAAACCTCAACATCATAAAGGCCATATACAATAGACCCACAGCTAATATCATGGGGAAAAGCTGAGAGCTTATATTTCTCTATAGTCAGGAACAAGACAGGTATGTCTACCCTCACCATTGTTATTTAACATAGTATTGGAAGTCCTAGACTCAGCCATCAGACAATAAAAAGAAGTAAAAGGCATTCAAATCTGCAAGGAAGAAGTCAGACTTTCACTATTCACAGATGACATGATATTCCATGTAGAAAACCTGAAAGACTCTGCCTAAAAATTGCTAGAACTGATACACAAATTCGATAAAATCACAGGTACAAAAATCAACATACAGAAATCTGTTGCATTTCTATACACCAATAATGAAATAGCAGAAAGAGAAACCAAGGAATCATATGTTTTAAAATTGTACTGTAAACTATAAAATACCTAGGAATAATCCTAACCAAAGAGGTAAAAGATCTGTATTCTGAAAACTATAAAACACTTATGAAAAAAATTGAAGAAGGCACAAAGAAATGGGAAAACCATCCATGCTGGTGAATTGGAAGAACAATATAGTTAAAATATCTAAACTACCTAGAGCAATCTATATATTCAATGAAATACCTATCAAAATACTACTGGCATTTTTTACAAAGATAGAATAAATAATCCTAAAATTTGTATGGAACTGCAAAGCCCCAGAATATCCAAAGCAATCTTGAAAAAGAAAAACAAAGCTGGAGGCACCATAATTCTGGACTTCAAGCTATATTAAAAAGCTGTAGTGATCAAGACAATATGGTACTGACACAAAAGCAGACACATAGATCATGGAACAGAGTAGAAAACCCAAAAATGGACCCTCAACTTTATGGTCAACTAATTTTTGACAAAGCAGACAAAAATATCCAATAGAAAAAAAGATAGCCTCTTCAATTAATGGTGTTGGAAAAACTGGACAGCAACTTGCAAAAGAATGAAACTGGACCACTTTCTTATACCATGCAAAAAATAAATTCAAAATGGATTACAGACCTAAATGTGATACCTGAAACCATAAAAATCCTAGAGAACACAGGCAGCAACCTTTTTGACCTTCACCATAGCAACTTCTTACTACACACATACCCAAAGTTGAGGAAAAAAAAAGCAGTATGGACTATTGGGACTTCATCAAGAGAAAATGCTTCTGCACAAGAAGGAAACAATCAACAAAACAAAAAAGGCAACCTACAGAATGGGAGATGATATTTGCAAATGGCATATATGATAAAGGGTTAGTATCCAAAGTCTATAAAGAATTTATCAAACTCAATACCTTAAAATAAATAATCCAGTTAAGAAATGGGCAGAAGACATGAACAGCCATTTTTCCAAAGAAGACATACAGATGGCTAACAGTCATAAGAAAAGATGCTCAACATCACTCATCCTCAGGGAAATACAAATCAAAACCACAATGAGATGCCACCTCACATTTGTCAGAATGGCTAAAACACAGTAAGCGATAGATGTTGATGAGGATGCAAAAAAAGGAAAACACTTTTATTCTGTTGGTGTGAATACAAATTGCTGCAACCACTCTGGAAAACAGTATGGAGGTGACTCAAAAAGTTAAAATTGGAACTAACCTATGACCAGCAATTTCACTATTAGGTATTTACCCAAAGGATACAAAAATACTGGGGTATCTGGTTGGCTCAGTTTGTTAAGTGTCCCACAATTGATTTCAGCTCAGGTCATGATCTCAGGGTTCTGAAATGGAACCCAGTGGCAGAATCCCCAGTGGGGAGTCTACTTGAGGACTCCTCTCTCTTATGCCACTCCCTGCTTGTGAGAGCATGTTCTCTCTCTAAAATAGATCTTTTTCTTCTTAAAGAAAAAGATATGGAAATACTGATTCTAAGGGGCACATGCACCCTAAAGTTTATAGCATCATTATCAACAATAGCCAAATTATGGAAAGAGCCCAAATGTCCATTGACTGATAAATGGATTAAGAAGAAGTGATATATATACACACACATGCCCACACATGCACTTGTGAACTGTAATATTACTCAGATATCAAAAAGGATGAAATCTTGCCATTTGCAATGACATGGATGGATCCAGAGTATAACGTGCTAGGTGAAATAAGACAAATACAAGAAAAAGACAAATACCATATGATTTTGCTCATTCATGGAATTTAAGAAACAAAAAAGATGGACATAGGGGAAGGAGAAGAAAGCAAATAATAAGAGACTTTTAAGTATATATAAAAAACCTGAGTGTTGATAGAGGGAACCTGGTGGGGAATGGGCTAAATGGGTGATGGGTATTAAGCAGGGCACTTGTGATGAGCACTGGGTATCATACATAAGTGATGAAACATAAATTCTACTAAAGCCAATATTACCCTATATGTTAGCTAACTGGAATTTAAATAAAAACTTGAAACAAACAACAACAAAAAAGATTTTCAAGAAATGACTGAGATGAACAGAACTATAAAGCAATTGTTATTGGAGAAGGGGTTTTAAGATTTCAGAGATGAATAAAAAAATGGTGAATTTAATGCAAACTAGATATTCTTGCACCCAATATGTGTCAGTCATGATTTTTCATGTCAGTTACCTATGTATGATGTTTGTTCATGTTTATTTAAAAAGTGTCTCTGAATTTTATTCAAATACATATAAGCATCTTCTTAGAAAAATGAAATAAATTAGTACCATGAATCAGGTAAAATAATACAAAATTATCCAGTTACAAAAGAAATTGGACCTTTCTGGCAGATGGAGTAAGTTGAGGTTACCTGCTCAGATAACAAATGAGTGTACTAATTTTTGTGAAGAAGACACAATATTTTCCATTCATCTAAATTTTAAAATACCTTCCCTGAAGTTGAAACTTTAGAGATGGCCTGGGTAAGAGTTAATATTTACATCTAACATTTAAATGGAAAGAATGCATGTTCCCCCCTAAGAAGGAGTTTAGTTTCCTAGAGCTAACATTTATAAGCCTTTTGAGGTAAATGGGAGATGTTTTAGGATTGGTAAAAAGGTGAATTTGGAACTTCTAGACCTGCATTTTGAGCTTTGCAAACATTTGTAAGATAAGGACAGTTGTTCTCAATACCTCAAATTCCTATATTATACTTTGTTTCTAAATGCCATGAGAAGTTTGCTTCAGACCCCATCAATGCCACCAAAACTGTTAAAAAGCAAAATTCAACTGAGTAAACATAAAGATCACATTGGCTTTATTCAAGATTGATGAGTTGGGCAGTATCCAAACTAGCAAAAGTAGATTTATGAGGAGCTGCACATAATGGGAGACTTTTAATAGGCAGAATCAAACAGGGACAAAGAAAGAAGAGATTACCTCATCTTTCTTTGGGAGGTCTATCAAGTGGATTCCTCACTAGTGCTGACTATGAAGTTTCAGGTTTATGGGTTTAAGATTGTATTTCCAAGAGCGGTTGAAACTGCAATTAGGTTAGGTATTAAGTCTTGATTTGCTGATGTGAGACTTAGCACAAGTGACTCCATTTTGAATGCTTTCTTTCTCTTTTAACATTTTTATAAAGTTTTTAATGTCTATACTTTTTTTCAAATTTAAGTAGAGTTCATATACGATGTTATGGTAGTGTCAGGTACAAAACAGAGTGATTCAACAATTCTACACATTATGCAAAGCTTACTTTGATTAACATAGTTATTGTCTGTCACAATAAATCATTACAATAAAATTGACTATATTCTCTGTACATTTTTACCTCTGTGACTTATTTTATAAATAAAATCTGTACCACTTAATTCCCTTTACCTATTTTGCCCATTTTTCCCAACCCCTTGCCTCTCATAATCATCAGTTTGTTCTGTGTGTCTCTTCTGGGTTTGTTTGTTTGTTTTTGTATTTGTTTTTGTGATGTTTGTTAATTTGTTATTGTTTTTTAGATCCCATATGTAAGTAAAATCATACAGTATTTGTCTTTCTCTGATTTATTTCACTTAGTATAATACTCTCTAGGTCCATCTATGTTGTTGCATATGAAAAGATCTTATTCTTCTTTGTGGCTGAGTAATATTTCATATTATATAAGTACTATGTCCTTTTTTACTGATTCTTCTATTGATTGACACTTAGGTGACATTTAGCAGGCTCCCCACTGAGCAGAGAGCCCAATGTGAAGCTTGATCCCAGGTCCCTGAGATCAAGACCTGAACTGAAGGCAGAGGCTTAACCCACTGAGCCACCCCTAGTATATTCATTTTCTTTGAGTGAATAACCTATAGTGAAATTCCTGAATCCTGTGATAGCTCTATTTTTAACTTTCCAAGGAAGCTCCATAATGTTTTCACAGTGGTCTCACCCATTTATATTCCTACCAGCAGTGCAGGAGGATTCCCTTTTCTGCACATTCTGGTTAACACTTGTTATTTCTTCTTCTTTTTTTTAATATATTAGCCATTATGATGCGAGGTGGTATCTCTTTGAGTTTTTTATTTAAATCTCCCTGAATATTAGTGATGTTCAGCATATTTTGATGTGTCTGTTGGCCATCTGTATGTCTTCTTTGGGAAAATTTCTATTCAGGTATTCTGTCCCTTTTTAGTTAGATTATTTGTGGGGGTTTTTTTGTTGTTGTTTTTGGTGTTCAGTTATATGTTATTTACATATTTTGGATATTTACCCTTCATAGGATAGATCATTTGCACATCTTCTTTCATTCAAGGTTGCATTTTTCGTTTTGTTGATGGTTCCCTTTGTTGTGAAAAAGCTTTTTATTTTGGTGTGAACTCCAGTAGTTTATTTGTACTTTTCTTTTCCTTCCCTAAGATGACATATTCATAAATATGTTGCTAAGGCCAATGTCCAATAGACTATTATCTGTGATCTAGAAATTTTATGGTTTCAGGTCTCACATTTAGGTGCTTAGTCTACTTTGAGTTTAGTGTATATGCTATAAGACATTGTTCCAGTTTTATTCTTTTGCCTGTAGCTATCTGGTTTTTCTAGCATTGTCTATTAAAGAGACCACCTTTTCCTTATTGTATATTTTTGCCTTCTGAGTCCTGGATTAATTGACCATGTATATGTAGACTTATCCTGGGCTTTCTATCCTTTCCCATTGATCTATGAATCTACTATTGTTTTGATTACTATAATTTTGTAATGTATCTTGAAATCTGGGATTGAGCTACCTCTAGCTTTGTTCTTTGTCTAAATTGTTTTATTTATGTTTGGTATTTTGTGTTTCCATGAAGATTTTAGAATTATTTGTTTTATTTCTGTGAAAATGCTTTTGGCATTTTGATAAAGATTGCATTGAATCTCTTCATTGCCTTGGATGTTATAGACTTTGTAACTGTGTTCTTTCAGCCCATTAGCATAATATATCTTTCTGTTTGTTTCAGTTGTCTTCAATTTCTTTCATCAATAGCTTGTAGTTTTCAGAGTATAGGTACTCACCTCCTTGGTTACATTTATTCTAGGCATTTTATTGGCTTTGGTGCAATTTTAAATGGATTTGTTTTCTTAACTTATCTTCTTTGTAATCCAGTATTCATAAAAATGCAATAGATTCCTGTGTATTTTGTTTCCTGTGACTTGGCTGAAATTCATTTATTAGTTCTCATAGTTTTTTGGTAATTCTTTAGGATTTCCTATATATATAGTATCATGTCATCCACAAATAGTGATAGCTTTATTTTTTCTTTACCAATTTTGACTCATTTTATTTCTTTTTCTGGTCTAATTGCTATAACTATGGATTTAATTACTATATTAAATAAAAGTGCCAAGAGTGGTCATCTTAGACATTTTCTTTATCTCAAAGGAAAAGCTTTCATTTTTTATTTTGTTTTCGTTTACAACTGAGTATGATGTTAAGTGTGGGTTTGTCATATATGGACTTTATTATGTTGAGGTATGTTTTCTCTGAACCCACTTCCCTGAGAGTTTTTATAATAAATGGATGTTGAATTTTTATTAAATGCTTTTTCTGATCATGTAGGTGTGTTTTAATTTTTTTT
>ML111359.1:5146-25146 GCA_003697995.1 Taxidea taxus jeffersonii
GAAGCAGGCTCCCTGCTGAGCAGAAAGCCCAATGTGGGGCTCAATCCCAGGATCCTGGGATCACAACCTGGCCAAAGGCAGAGGCTTTAACCAACTGAGTCACCCAAGCGCCCCAGAATAGTTATTCTTAAAACAATGTCATTAAATTCCTATCTTAAGGATATACACTTTTTGCCTTTTTAAGATGGGTGTAATTGAGGGACTCCTTGCTGGCTCAGAAGAGCATGATAGTCTTGATCTTGGGTTGTGATTTTGAGCTCCACGGTGGTTGTAGAGATTACAATAAAAGTAAATAAACTTGGAAGAAAAAAAGAGGGGTGCAATTGAAATTTCCTGGAAATTACTTTTAACTTTAGGTATGATCAATGACCTATACTACATTTATAAAAAACAATAACAGGGAGGTGCCTGGGCGGCTCAGTGGGTTAAAGCCTCTGCCTTCGGCTCAGGTTATGATCCTGGGGTCCTGGGATAGAGCCCCGCATTGGGCTCTCTGCTCAGCGGGAAGCCTGCTTCCTCCTCTTTCTGTCTCTGCCTGCCTCTCGGCCTACTTGTCTGTCAAATAAGTAAATAAATAAAATCTTAAAAAAAAACAATAACAGGGAATGGCTACAAACTACTATTCTAGAAGAGTGTTTCTGCTTCTGGATCTTAAATGTGCAGAGAGATCACCTGGGGATCTTGTTAATAGAGATTCTGCTTTTCTGTGTCTAGCCTGGGGTTTTGTGTTTCAACAAGCTCCCAGGTTATTATGCTGCTCGTCCACAGACCACGTTTTGAGAGTAACAGTGAAGAGCAGTGGTTCTGGAAGTTGGGTCCCTGGAGGCAATGTGCATTTTAATAAGTGCTGGAGTGATTCTGATGTACCCTAAATTTGAAAACCTCCGCTCTAGATGATAGAAGTATTTATGTCCCCAAGACCCTAATGCAAATGTTCACCCTTTGTTGAAGATGAAAGCAAGCAAAGATATCATCGAATGTCCAAGGATGAATGTCCTGAAATAGTCTTTCTGCAGGGCAAGAAAGAAGTTAGTTCTCCTCACTGAATAACTTCTCTTTGAAGTGATTTTATTTTATTTAAAGATTTTACATATTTATTTGAGAGAGAGAGAGAGAATATGAACAGAGGGGCAAAGGGATAGGGAAAAGCAGACTCCCCTCTGAGCAGAAAGTCTGGCATGGGGGGTCGGTCCCAGGATCATTACCTGAGCTGAAGGCAGATGCTTAACTGACTGAGCTACCCAGGGGCCCTTGAAGTGACTTTAATGCCATCACTGAGGAGGATGTTATTTTACTTCTCCTTATGGCATATATAGAAAGATATGAAGGCTGGGACTGCCTTCCTGTACCATGACATGTCCCACTAGGAAGACAAGACCTTTATTGCTTACAGTTCCATTGCTTTGGAGCACATGATTAAGATTTCATAAGGTACACACTGGATGTTAGAGAGTATATCTTAAGGGAAGAAGAGAAAAAGTATAATTATTATATTTATATATAATATTATAAATTCTCCCTAACACATTATAAATATTTTATAAAATACAATATATAAAGGGCCTGGTGTGTTACTTTTGCTGTTTTAGGAATAATCCACTTAAGCCTTTCTTTTTTCCTCAAAAGCTTTGGTGGAAAATGGCAGTATTGGCAAAAGTTTCTGAAAAAAAGTATTTTGGAGGCAGCTTACTTAGACTACTACCCCAAAACAGTAGAAAAATATGTTCAGGTAGGGTCTGAATACATGTAGCTACCTCCAATTAACCCATTGTCTCATTTCCAAGGCAGCCAAAAGAGGAGAGGGCAACTCAGGAAAGGTGCCCAGCTCACTCCCGCACATCCATTAATAAAGTTCACAGAAAGGTGCAGAACCTTAGGAATATTAGTAGAGCTGGGGAAGATGGAAAATGATGCAATTGAGACCAAAGCCTATACCCAAGAACCCCAAGTCTAAAGTCTTTAGAAATTTGGAAATTGAGGAGTATTTTCAGAGGGGCAATAGCTATAGATTGATCCAAGGTCATCAGAGGCAGCAGGCAACCTCTTATGGACAAATTGTCCAGTTTCTATGAAATATCTAAGCTCATTAGGTAATGGTACTGACTTGGGCACAAACAAATCCATCTCTAGTTTTATAATTGCTTTGGTCATAAAATATTCTTCTTTTAAACATTAGTGGCAGTCAGTCAAAGCAGTTTTCAACCTGACCTCTTCATCTTACCTATGCTTTTCAGGTTAACCTAAGATAAAGTGGATGGGCCACAGGTCCAGAAAAATCATGGAGGTTTTTCATTTTTAAGCCACAGAAGTGAGTCAACTTCTCTGCTTCTACTCAAAATAGGTTTTCCTCTTCTTCTGTTAAGATCTATTAAGATTAACTTTGTCCTTCAAAACAATTTAACGTATAGAAGTAAGTCTCTTATCTTCAGAAAGAGACATGTCATGCTACAATAAAGCAGTCTCAAACTTAGGGCAAGAGAAGTAAATCAACCAAACGGCTAAAATTCTGATTCACAGAACTGAGATGATCTTTATGACAGACTGCATTTTCCAAAGACCACAGAAAAATGTTTTCCACCTCACACACTTGACAGTGAGACTTCTACCCTCTTCCCATTGAGAAGTGAAATTTGATGTTTCTTCTCCTTAAATGTATCTAGTGATTTTGACCAAAGTGAAACAACGTGACTTCCAATGCTAGTTCATAAGAAGTGATACAGCTTTTGTCTTGTTATTTTTGGGTACCTGTTCTTGGAACACAACCCCCATGCTGTGAGAAAGCCCAAGTATCCACATGAAGGGCACCAGTTGTAGGTTCTTCAGGCCAATAACCCTGCTGGGAGTTCACCATATCAGCCACCCGACAGGTGAGTAAGACTTTAGATGATTCGAGCTCCCACTGTTCAAGTCATCTCCAGCCTTTGAAATTCCAAATTGAGGTTCCAAATATCGCAGAGCAGAAACACAACACTTCATTGTTCCAAATTCCTGATTCACACATTCGATGAACATAATGATATGATTATTGTTTTATTGGGTGGTTTGTCATGCTAGCTGGAAGATCATTTTCTGTGAAAGACACACATATACATACAAAATGTGATTACGGGGAAGTGTTTGACATTTACCACGTCAAGAAACTCTTTCTCTTCATAGTATTTCTTATGCTTCCACAGAAGAAAGTTATTTCAAAAATTATACATTCCCCATTTCTTTAGCTTATCGTTAGCTGCATGGTCGGATCAGATAATACGGTGACTGCAGTCAGTGGTCCCACAAGGCTGTGTAAGAACTATAAATCTCAGGATTTATCTTACCTCCAACATACTTTCACCCTCAGTCATACTGATGAAAATGCACCCAGTGGCAGAGACATGAATACTTTCCAAGTCGAGATATTCCAGATTCTTTGCAGGACCAGGCTCTCTCTTTGAAAGCAGTTTGCACGGCATGGCATGGGCCTTGATGAAGGGGTGGGCTAAGCTCTGACATAGTACAGCTTCCTGTTTTTCCCTCCCAATTTTATCCAGGGCGATGACTGCCAAATAGGCCATCAGGATTTGTTCAATGCCTGATGTTCACATGTTACATCCAGACCCAAGTTTGTCACGTGATTGGAAGGAGATGTTATGAAACATAGACTTCGTGTTTACATTTAGCTCCATATGGACTAGCATCGAGATTTCTCTGGCATAACTTGTTCTTTCACATCTGTGGAGCAGCAGTGAGCAGACTCTTCCCTGCAGATCAGCACTGGTGAACATGTTTGGAGAAAAATCAAAGGACTATTTTGGATACCTTCGACTGGAAAAGTATTTAGAGGTATCCTCTCTGTGCTAATACAATCATCGAAGGAGATGATGCAGTAGGATACAGAGGAGTTAAGAAATGTGTTTGTAGGAAACAATAGCAATTTTTTTTTAAGAAGTAATCGCTGCTAAATACCCTCCACTCACAGAACATTTGGGCAGTTCTGGCTAATGTCAGAGAGGGGTGGGTCTCATAAAAGTACCAGGAGAGATTATAAGGAAAAACATGCATGAGGAAAAGAAGAAAATTAAAGTATTTATAGGTATTTAAAATTGAAGTTTTTATAAGTGTCAGAGTACTTATAAGTAAGATAAAGAATTGTGATATCTAAGATGTGGAGGGAATCTTGGAGTAGAGTGGAAGAGGATCAGGCACATCTGGTCCCATGGTGCTAAGACTTTCTTCACCACATAGGTATCAACACCTCTTTTTATTAAGAGCCTCATCCTTAGCTTTTGTACTTCCAAATAACTCAGCCCTTAAAAACGTGGGAGCCCAAGAGTCTGTTCACTGAGGTCTCAGCAAAATTTTAGGACAGGTCCAAGTACTTTTGCTAAAAGGACCATAGGCTAGGAGTTGGCAACTTTGATGGGCCCTCGCCCCCAGGGACCTGGAATAACTCTTCACTGGGCGCGGTGATGTAAATCCTTACTTGACAGGCTGTGAGATGATCTGCCTGCCTTGGCTGCACTTCCACACAGGTTTTCCAGAGTGAGCCAGAAGAGACTTCAAGCTGGAAGCTTATTTGTCAAATCCTCTTGTTGCCTATGGGCCATTCCCTTATCTCCTTATTCACTGGTTTGCTAGCAGGTCTGGCTTCAGCTGGGACTTAGTTAGATATACAAATTCTTGAGTCCCACCCCAGATTCACCTCAGAAACTGTAGGGGTGGGCCCACAATGTCTGTATTTTAGCAAGTCATCCAAGCAATTCTAACACATGTTAAAGCACCAATGTCTCAAGGTCATACATGATTTTCTCTCAGCCCAGGTAACTCATGGATTGGGTCTGGGGAAGAGGCCAGGAGCAGGCCCATGAGCCTCTTCTCCTCCATACCTTCCCTATTCTGTTCCTTCCAGCATCTGTTCTTTGCAAATTTAGGAGCCCAGGCTGGAAGTCAAAACAATGGAGTCTACCTCTTTGTTCTATCTTTTTTTTTTTTTTAATAGTCCTAATTCTCCTTGAGATAGTATAGTTTCATCTGACTAAGGAGGCTAAACTTAGGTCAGTAAAAAGGAAGTATGGAAAAGAAAAAAAGTTTTTCTTTATAGGATCTCACCTTGTGATGACATGAAATTAGATTAATCATATAGTCCATCTAATTTAACATCTTTTTATTTTTAGCAGATTTGTCACATACAGGGAAAATATACCTTTATATAAATAAGAATCAGTAAAGTAAATTTTGCTATGCTTTGTGTCCAGTCCATATAAGTGATATTACTATTAAGATGATATTAGAGTGGTGCCTGGATGACCAGTCAGTTAGGCATCTGCCTTTGGCTCAGGTCTTGATCCCAGGGTCTGGGATCCAGCCCAGGATCTGGTCCCTGCTCAGCAGGGAGTCTGCTTCTATCTCTCTATCTGCCCCTCCTGCTGGCTCAGCTTGTGCTCTCTCTCTCTCTCTAATAAATAAATAAAATTTTAAAAAAAGATAATAGAGATTCTTCATTTTTATTATAAGTTATATTTTGACCTATAAATGTTAAATAATTTGTCCTAATGCTTCTATACCTCTAGAATATAAGAAATGACTCTCAGAATGGTCAGCCTGAAGTACTGAAACATTTCAGGGCATTAAAACTATTTCACTGTTCTTCAGTTTTTAGTATAATAAGCTCCAGCCATAAAAATATCATAATCAAAACTAGCATTTATAGTTTAACTTAAGTTGCCACCTCCTGTTAGAGATAAGTCAATGCTTCCTTAAAAGTCATATTCAGATACAATACTCTTCATTCAAATATTTATATAGACATAAATATAAATATATTTAAATATAGGTAAGAAATGTCATATATGTATATGTGGTGTGGTGTGGTGTGGGGTGTGTGTGTGTGTGTGTGTGTGTCCAATCTCTTTTTTCTGCCATCTTTTTCTTTCCCTTCTTCCTTTAAACATGTTTATGTTGCTTCCACCCTACTAAAATAAGATAGAATAAGATAAAATCCGATCCTTCTCTCCTGAACCCTTTTCTGAGACTTCTTTTCTATCTCAGTATCTTCACTGAAAAATGTTAATGTGAGTTACCTTAAGTCTGAGGAAAGCCTATTGTGTGGAAATAGCTTGTTATAATTACTTTGTTTCTAGATAACATTCCATTAACTATGGTTGCAAGTTCAAAAACCACATTATTTTTATAATGTCAAATTCACTTTCCCAAACTTAATTTTTATACATAAAGCTATTTTTGTGACAGCTCCAATCATCTACACTATTTATAAATATTCAATTAATGAGGTTTGTCATGTTATATATTAATAATGATAAGCCTCGCTTAATTAAATGCCTTTAAACATTTTAAACTATAATCAATCCTCAATTAAACATAATTTAATTAAGTACTTCTAATGCATGTCAGGACAAACTTACCTCTTAAAGCAAAATGCCTCTAAGTTCTGAAGTAATTCTTTGAAATCTATAAGCTCAAACTTATTAGTACCATTAATGAGGTTCTTTTAAGCGTTCTGTTATTGTTTATAAACAATTAAATTTTACCATACCCTTGAATTTAAGTCATAATTCTAAATCAATTATTCATTTCCAACTGATATCCTAGAGGAAATTTGCCAGGTGCTCTAATATGCCAGATTCTTTTAAAATTGCAAAACTTTTTATGACAAACACATAGGACATTCCTAAATTTAACAAAAAAAACTCTTAATATGAGGATTTGATTAATTTCATCATCTCATAATTTAGTTTTAAATATTCCAAGTGATTATAAAGTGATGTGCTCAAATAATTTGCCATCCCAAAAGTTACTGAGTAAAATATTAGGACGACGAGATAGTATCTAATTGATAAGAGATTCCAGACCAGGATACAGGACCCAGGAATTAGGTGATTTCAGGATGAATCAGTGGGCATCATGGGTCGAAGCACTGTTCCTTTCCTCTGGTCTATTTCCTTTTTCTACCATGAACACAGGCTCCAATATCTATGTGTACCCACCGGGATTGTATTTGCCTCTCTCTCAGCTTGGACATCTTTAATTTTACAACCTAATTCAACGTTTTATTTTGCTGCTAATTATCTTTATCATTTGATTGCATTCAACTGCCCTCTTCATTTCCTAATTTGAGTCTGCATTTTGTTTCCACACGCCTTGCCTGGACCTTGATATAATTCCTTTGTTATATTTTGAAACAAGATTCCTTAAAGAGAGGCTTACATGTTGTAACAGTTAGGAATTGTATTTGACTATATATAGCAAACATCTAGCTATCATATTTAAAACAAATCAGGGTTTAATTTTCTTACAGATTCCAGGACTGGGCAGTTCTATGATGTCAATGCCTCAGTCTCTTTTATCTTCCTGCTCATCCTTAATTATTACTATTATCCTCAATGTTACTGCCAAGTGCATGATGGGGGCTCAATCATGACTTTCTAGCTACACAGCAGGCAAGAAAATGAAGACAGAGATGATAAGAGGTGGGTGCTACCTCAGGATACCAAAATCCCCCTCCCATTTTCAGTGTCTTCATTACATTTCTTTGGCTATAATTGTTTTCATCCTCATAGTCTCCCCCATATCTGTCTTTCTGTGAGATAAATATATACATACCTACATACATATATACACACACAATGATATATGTGTATATATATATGTATGTCTTTACTCTTTGCCCTTGGTTTCTGGCACAAAGCTCCTAAAAACCTTTGTAGTCTCCTAAGTGATTAGAATATCAGGAGCATCTCTTGTTCTAATATTTGTCTTTGATTCCATCCCTGACACAGAACTCTTAAAACCTTTGTAAATTTAAGTGATAAGAGTCCTAGAAGCATCTTTTATTTTAATGAGGGACTCTGGTGGGCTCCTTGATAGCTCCTGGATAAGGGCTGGTCACCAGAAAGACCAAGCCATGAATAAAGCTTGGATTTTCATCCTCACTCCCCATCTTTCAGAGAAGGAAGAGAGGCTAGAAATGGAATTAATAATGGTACCTATGCAAGAAGCCTCCATGAAAACCTAATCATAGACAGATCAGAGAGTTCTCAGGTTGGTGAACACATCCACACCACGAGGGTGACACATCCCAACTCCACAGGTAAGACAGGAATAAATAAAAGGAGAAACAGTGCTTCTACAAAAATGAGTTTAAATACTTTGGAAAAACTCAATGACTCTGAGTTTGTGAAAATGATATAATTGAAGTAAACATAGATTAAACTATGGAGATATTGTTTAAGTATAGTAGGATTCA
Source organism: Taxidea taxus jeffersonii (assembly GCA_003697995.1). Classification (NCBI taxonomy): domain Eukaryota; kingdom Metazoa; phylum Chordata; class Mammalia; order Carnivora; family Mustelidae; genus Taxidea; species Taxidea taxus. The sequence continues at coordinate 13,389 of ML111359.1, forward strand.
GTAACTATTATTACCTTGCAGTTAGCTAAATTCTTAACCCACTTTTAAAAGAGCAAATATGGATATTATAGAAATGGCATTATGATTTGTGGAGAAAAAGCAAAACAAATTCCAGCCTGCCAAAACATGTTCTAAGAATAGATAAAGGCAATATTAATGTAACAGATGTCATCCTGATAGCCTACATAAAAAAGTCTCACCTTAAGTGTACTAAGAAGTCTGCTTTTTAATGGAATCCGTGGCCATCTATTTAAAATTGATTATCTTTTTTTTTTTAAATGTGAACAACTTGATAAAATATTTATTGTATGGATGTGTTTTTTTTTTAAGATTTTATTTATTTATTTGACAGAGAGAGATCACAAGTAGGCAGAGAGGCAGGCAGAGAGAGAGAGAGAGAGGAGGAAGCAGGCTCCCTACTGAGCAGAGAGCCTGATGCAGAACTCGATCCCAGGACCCTGAGATCATGACCTGAGCTGAAGGCAGAGGCTTAACCCACTGAGCCACCCAGGCGCCCTGGAAGTGGGTTTTGAATAATAAATTATCTGAGAGCAAAGGCCACTGTATATTACTTCTTACATGATATGGATCTCATCAGTAGACCCTCCATATCTACCATAGGAGAATTCTAAGCATGACTTCTTACCACTTCCTTGGTGTCATTCCAGCTCCACCCCCACAATCCATATTTGTTCCCCATAGAATTAAAGACTTTCTTCTTTGTGCTTTTGGAGAACTCGGGAAAACCTTGAAGTTTAGCATTTACCCTTGCTTGGTGCTATGGGCTGAATGTGTCCCCTCAAGATTCCTGTGTTGACATTTAATCCCCAATACAATGGTATCTTCTGCCACCAGAAGATACAAAGTGAAAAATGACCATCTGCAAACCAGGAAAGGGCCTCTCTCCAGATACTGACATGTCAGAAACTTGATCCTGGACTTCCCATGCCTCCAGATCTGTAGAAAATTGTTTAAGCCACCCAGTGTGTGGTAGCTTGTTTCAGCAGCCCAAACTAAGATATTTGGTAATTGAGTTTTACTTGTGTTAACAAGCAAGAGGACAGGCCCAAAATGGAGTTCTTTATGCTAAGCCCCACTCACCAAACTGAGACTTAACTATTAGTTTTGGCTCTCCCAGAGATGGAATCTTAAACCAGTGGATCAGGAATCACCTGATCAGCACTAATGAAGGAATCAGCTGGATACACCCCTGCCATCCCCTAAAAGGAAGTGACTTCGCCATAACTGTCTTTTTACTAATATAACTTCCTTGTTCCTGCTCCCTTCTGCCTATAAAAGTCTTTTATTTTGTACCAGATTTTTTTTTTTAAGGTTGAGTGATTGATTTAAGAGAGATAAAAATGCAGGGAGAGGAGCAGAGGAAGAGGGACAGGCAGACTCTGTGCTGAGCACAGAGCCTGACATGAGGCTGGATCCCACAACCCCAAGATCATGACCTGAGCTGAAATCAAGAGTTGGGGGCTCTACTGACTGAGCCACCCAGGTGCCCCTAAAGTCTTTTATTTTGTACAGCATCTTGGAGCTTCTTTCAATCTGTTAGATTGGATGTTGCCTGATTCATTCATCACTGATTAAAGCCAATAAGATCTTTAAAATTTATTCAGTTGAATTTTTTTTTTTTTTTTACACTTGATTATTCCTCAACTATACTCTGAGTTGCCAGAGGCCAAGGACTGTGTGTTACTGAATTATTTTACCCCTATCTCCCAGAGTAGTGCCTGGTATATTACAGTTCTGCTGTGGTTATTTTTATTTTTTATCTTTAGAAAATAAAGCCAAGATTATGTGACCATGTCACACACGTCAAATTTGCTTTCACCCTTCCTTGCATTTTACCTGGCAAGAATGTACATTATCCCAATCTGCTAACTCCAGATTGCTTAGAAATACCCAAGAAACCTGATAAAGCCAAGACCTACACTGATGGAGAAAAACTAAATATTATAACTTCATTTGTCATCAGGAAATAAAATTTAAACCACAGTGAGATGCCCCTACAAGTCTACCTCAATAGCTAAAATAAAAATAGAAAATAAAAAACACCAAGTTTCGGCTACGATGTAGAACAGGTTAGAACGTGCATGTGCATGCACAGCTGCTCCCAGTGTGGAATGGCACTGCGACATCTGGAAACTGTTGGGCTCTTCCTAATACCGAACACACGCTTGCCCCTCGGAAGGAGGCAGCAATGGTGCTCCAGAGCGTGCACACAACAGAAACACACACACATGTGAGCAAAAGCCACGTATTGGAAGAGCGGCTCTTCGTAACAGCCGAAAGCTGAACAGCGCCCAGTGGAATGGATCGCTACAGGCCACAAAATGAGAATAAAGGATCGACAATTGCACACAACAGTAGGGATGAATCTCAAACGTGACACTGTTTGAAAGAAACCAGACACCAAAGGAAAAAAAAAAAAAGCATGCTGAGTTTTTCCATTTATATAAAGTACAAAAAACGGGCAGAGCTAATTTATGCTGCTGGAAGGCAGGAGAATGACTGAATGGGAGGCAAGCACAGTGCTGGAGCGAGTCACCAGGGGGCCTGCTGTGGGTGCTGGCAATGTTCTGTTTCTCGAAGCAGGTATGAGTCAGTGTGTAAAAAATCATCAAAGTCATATACATTCTTTTTTCGTAGGTACTTCAGTTTAAAAAATAGCATACCTATGGAGTGATGCATACATACAGATCCAGAGGCTATCTGTATTAACAGCCTATGTATCTGTGGTTCTTAGAGCTGTATAAATTGAACAACAGGTTGTATCTATTTTTTCAAGCTTAGGAATTTAGACCCCACACCAAGAACCTGAGCGTTTGAAATATTTTATTTAATAAGACCTACAGCACATGGAGAACTTCCCCTGGGTCAAGGCCACTTCAGAATCAATGAAGTTAAGAACACCCAGATCTGATTCCTATAAAACCTTCTATAGATCACTTATTTACTAGAAGGAACTGTTTCCCCACATACATTAATCAGGGCATTTAATTTTTCATCAACTGGAGAAGGCCAGTATTTCCATAAGAAGTTGTATAATTGCAATACTAACGAATAAAGGCTGGTCCTCTAGGCTTTGCAGGCTCACTACAGAGCACTGCATGATTTCCCATTCTCCTCTGATTAAATTTACAGTAAACAGGTTTAGTCTCACCCAGAAGCCCTATGAGCCCTGGGTCTTTCATTTCTCATTACTGTGGGCCTGGACAGAATGACTGGCGTCTTTGGGGACACTGGTGTGCTCCTGGCCAAGGAAGCAGGTAACAGACACACAATGGCTCTTCACTCATGCTTGGAGTGGCATAATCACCCTGTGCACATTTCATTGGCCAAAATAGTCACATTGTCACACTTGACTTCAATAGGATGGGGAGAATAAAACTCAAAATTACAGGCATCAGCATTAGCTGCCAAGTAAGGGAGCATGATCTCCTTATAAGGAAAGGCAGCCAACATTTAGAAATAATACCACAGGTCCCTGGGTGGCTCAGTCAGTTAAGCTTCTGACCCTTGATTTCAGCTCAGGTCATGATCTCAGGGTCGTGAGCTTGAGCCCCAACTTGGGCTCTGTGCTCAACAAGACTCTGCTTGAGAGTCCCTCTCTCCCTTTTCCACTGCCCCTCCCCCTGCTCACTTGTTCTCTCTCTAAAAATCAATCAATAAATAAAATCTTAAAAAAAAAAAAAGAATACCACAGGCTACTGGAAGCATTTTATGGGCTACTTAATATCTTCTACTCTGAATATAAGAATATCTTATCCATAATCATGGAGAGACAGCTGTCCTATTTTGCAATTTATTGTTACAGTGTTTATAAATGTTTCCTTAGAGGCAATCTGTAAGAGTTTCTCTAAGATGGACACCCGGAGATGTGATTGCTGGGTAGTAGTTTCATACGCAGTTTCTACTTTACTAGATTGTGCCAAAGTTTTCTCTAAGAAGTACAAATTTACTCTTTCCAGCAACACATAGGAATTTCAGATTCTCCACTTATTGTTACCTATATAGCAATATAATACTGCGCATGTTGTTATCAGGTTTCTTTGGAAATGTTAACTCTGAGTGCTATTAACATGGATATTCATTAAACATGTCCTTGGGTTTTCTGTATCATTGAAACCTTTCTTCAATCTTAATTTATTTAATTAATACTGCATTAGAATATTTTTAAAACCAAAGGAAAATGAAGAGAAGGCCCATGGAAGTAAGCTGATGTGAAGGATCCCTCAATCTATTGTCATAACCTTTTAAAACAATATAGGTACAGATAAAGAATTTGTATAGAATGATACGGAAGTTTTCTTCTGAATGTTCCCACATGGTCTTCTATTATTTCCTCCTCTAAGCACTAAGGACTTCTATAAGTACCAATATCTGATGAAAAAATTATTTTCCTTGCTGCCTTTGAAATATTACTGGATAGAGAAGATATGGTGAATAGCCCTCTATCCTGTGGTCCTCGGCCCATTGTGCTCCTTGAGGTGGTAAATATTTCCTCCATGTGCCAACTATCTGTTTTCCTTTAAGGGCAGCCTCTTTTTGCCTGTGAGCTGCTTCTGGCTTCAGGAGCATGTCTAACCCATAGAGGCATACTAAAAATGCCAGTACATTGAATTCCCCAGGAGCCACTCTCAACAAACAAGGGGCAGGGATTGCCCAGATTCCTGAACCTTTGTGGAGACTGTGTACTACAGAGTCTCTCTCAAAGGGTCCTCAGAGGAACTGAGCTGCTGTAGTCCACGGTGATAACCTACCCATGAACACACGCTTATAGGTCTTCTCCTTGCCCTTCTTCCTTCTTGTCCTGGTTTCCTGGGATCCATCTCAAATAAGCTATTTGCATTTGAATGTTGGTCTCAGTCCTGCTTTGGGGATCCAGGGGAGGGACTTTTTTTTTTTTTTTTTTCTGGCCTTGTGAACTGGACTGAGAAAAGATAAACACACATTTATCAACATGTGTGTCACACAGACACATGGGAGTACTCAGAGATGAGGAACTAAAAGGCGGGAGTCAGAATTTGAGCTTATATAGCATCTAAGGAAAGAATAAGAAATTTGTAGAGAACTGACAAGATGAAGAAAAAGAACTTTGAGATTTTAGAGTTGGAAATTTGCAGGAAGGTAAATATATGGGAAAACGAATGAAATATAAAAATGTTTGCTTTAGCAAGTTTGTTATGTCAGTTCCTCTGGTGCCATCTCTGGATTAAGTATCTAGAGTTGTCTCTAGTGATTAACTTTAGTCCTTCCTGGTAGGGAGGAAAGGGAGGACATCCTTACAAATTTATGTCTTGCTTTTAGGCAAATAGGGGGAGGGTAGAGAGCTTTTCTTGTATCTGCTTCTTCTCCATTGTCTTCAGTTCCAAATAATATGACAAAATAGCATATTTGGGGATGGCATACTCTGCCATCCTTCAGGGATTATTACCCCAATTAAGAAAGTAGAGAAATTTTAGTTTTAGCCAAACAGATGCTTTCTTCCTGCCCCCTACCACCAAACCAAGTCCCCCAGATTTCCAGAATCATTATATCTCTTAACATGCAAATAAGTTGCTCTTCACCCTTTGAAATGTAGGAGGATTTCTGAGGGAGCAGGAGAGGAGTGTGCAACCTTGGGAGTCAGTGTGCCTATAGCCCCCGTTCCCTGTCACTTGCCCCATGTATGTGCCCTGGCCCTCTGCTTGCCATCTCTTCTCCTCAGTCTGCTTTGCCCACAAAGGTCAATACCCCATCAGTTCATCTTCCCCAAAGAACTCAACACACAAGCCTCTTACATTTAACAGCCTTTTACTTATTTTGAATTAATGCAGTGAATTACAGAAAACAGTAAGAAATTGCTTAAAATTGAACATTGGATCTCTCTGTCCTAAAAATCCATTAATTCTTCCCAGCCATGGGAAACTTTTCATAGGTTTCATTTGCTTTAATTTTCCAAATCCTCACTTTAATCTGCTTCTCCTGCTTCCTGGCTGCTTGATTCCAAAACCAAATTTCTGTTATTTGCTTTGATTAGAAGGTTATCTCTACTCCTACTTTAACTCCTGTGTTATCCTTGTACAGCACGAACCTCTTTAAGTGTTTTCCCAAACAAAAGCCCTCTAATCATGGTCTTTGCCCCTGAGCCTCACAAAGCACAAGCAGGACATTTTAAGTGCGATGTTTTTCTTAACATAATTCAAATTTTTCTGCCCATGTAACCCTTTGTTTGGAGGAGAGCTACAGCCTGAATATTCATCCTCCTTTATTTCAACCCAGGGCTTAAAGGTTGGCAGTTAAAAAAAATTTTTTTTTTAATTTTTAGTTGTATTTAACTGCAAAAATAGCATAGTAAACTCTTTTATTATCTATCTATCTATCTATCTATCTATCATCTATTTATTAAAGTAGGCTCCACACCCAATGTGGAGCCTAATGCAGGGCTTGAACTCATGACCCTGAGATCAAGACCTGAGCTGAGATCAAGAGTCAGATGGTCAACTGACTGAGCCACCCAGGTGCCCCTGGTAACCTCTTTAAAATAAACATTTCAGTATTTCATATCTCTATGATCTTTATGATTTAGGACAATTTTAGCTCAAGTGATGAAAGTCAAACTCAGTATATCTTAATGGAGAAAAGGCACAGTACTACTCATATAGTAGCAAAACCTCAGGACTGACTTCAGGTACAGCTAGATCCAGGGGATTATGTATTTCCAGGACACAGTGTCTTTCCACCTTTGCTTCTCAATTTTCTTTCTTATGCTGGCCCCATTTCCATGCATAAGAAGCTGCTTTTAGTTGAGGACTTATTACTAGAAGCCAATTAGTAACTTAGTCATAGTGAAGGGTATGGAATTTATCTAATTTTCTGTATCTATGGATTGATATAGTATTACTGAGATCTCTTTTTGCCTTCATTTAATATCTATTTGCCAATAGAAAACAAATAATATTTTTAAGTTTGACTTCTAATTCTAAGGTCACATTTTACTTTTAAAATTTTTTAGTAGTCTTTTTTAAAGTAGTCTTAAGTAGGTTTTTAGTAGTCTTTTTTTGTTTATTCATTTCATTATTTTCTCATCATGAATCTGATTATTCATTTGTCACAGAGACAGGGAGAGCACAAGCAGGGGAAGCAGGAGATAGAGAAGCAGGCTCCCTGCTCAGCAACATGGGGTTCAATCCTAGGACCCTGTGATCATGACCTCAGCTGAAGGTAGATGTTTAACCAACTGAGCCACCCTGGAGCCCTAAGGTCACATTTAAAAGAACCAGCCAGAAATTGATGAAGGAATATATTTTTTTGTATAGGTTTCAAGGATGTTCCTTGGGTGAAAAAAAGAATTATTCTGAAATTTTCATCTAGAGGGAGGTTATTTAAAAATAATGAGAAAGGTTGTACTTAAAAACATTCTTTGCAGAGTAGAATATTATAAGCATTATAAGAGGTCACAGAAGAGAGAAATTACTGTAGGTTTGAGAAGTTACAGAGGTGCTGATGTAAAAAAAAAGATCATGAATTCTGCTTTAAAGAGTAGGTAAGGTTTTAAAAAACAGAGAAGAAAGAATGCATTTGAGGTTCAAATTAAATGATTTTCAAAGAACTAACTTGAGAACTAAATGTGTCTTAGAAATAGAACTTTTAAGGCAATGATTTCAAACTTTACAACAAGTCCGGGTGATACAGTATTTCTGTATTATTTTGCCCAAGTGCTTATCAGAACCAAACTGATTAAAAAGAAAATATTAATTTATTACACAAACTTTTGGGCCACACTATTTTGTTGGAGACCAAAGAAGAGAAGTTTTAAGATTCTCATTACTTGGATAGTTGTTCAAATGACTCTGTCAATTTGCATTTCTAGAATTTTGTTCTCAAAATGCTTTAAACTTAACTATTCTTCAATTTTAAAAAAAGCTTCAACCAGTGATGTTTCTTTTATTCTTTTGTTACTTGTCATGAAATTTATTGCTTGCACGGTTCTCTTGGTTCTTTGAAAAGTAAGGAACACAATGAGAAAAGTAACTGAAAGACTAAATCAAAACCCATTACTGGGTAGCTATAGGGTTAAACAATTTATGATATGCCTTTTAAGGTCTAAGACAATCTCCATAAAGTGGACAGAGATATAGTAACCGCTAGATTGGACCATCTACTATCCACTCTCTGGGCTTTGTGAATGTCTAGATTATCATTGGTACTAATATAATCATGTCAGGAAATCAACCTGATATAAATTTCCAAAGCTGTGGCCTCTTTTTCAATGTTTCTAACTTCCTTAAAACTCCTTGATGGAACCCTCATTCTTGATTTGGTCTAAGTATTTATTCCCAAACACACTATTTATTTCAGAAATGCTACCAAGAACAGCTCATTCCATAGAAATCCCATAGAGAAATTGGGTAGGATGAATAGCATCATTGGAGATGAATGGATCTGTGAAGGCTAGCCCATGAAGACAGATAAACATCACAAGACTTAAGTACTTCTCTGAACAGTATCCAAACCTCTCTGGTCTGGAAGTCACATATGATCATCATCAGCCATAAACAAGGAAATAGGGTCTCTTCATATATTTTAATAGCCCTGCTTCTCTTCCAGGCTGAAACCACCACACACCAAGAAATACAATTAAACAAAAAAGTTCAACTGAACTTATTTGAACCTTAAATATATATATATATATATATATATATGTGTGTGTGTGTGTGTGTGTGTGTGTGTATACACGCACACATATATATGCTTAGATTTGAAGTAATTTTTCAAGACAAAATTTGGAACTAAACTTACAAGGTCAAAGCCAATGAATTAAAAGCTTTACTGTTGAGAAAGAAAGAGAGAGGACATAATACACAACAGAACTTGGCTAAAAGGAAAATGAAAAGTACTGCAATTCAGGTATTACCTTTTGAGTCATCAGTAGTCAATTATTATTTCTTCTAGAGCTTACAAATAAATCTGTGGAACAACTATCTCTTTGGCTTCTCACCCGTGGTCCATGACAATGCAGACTTGTGTCCTGTCCATATGACCAAGGAGAAAAGTTGTGGATCTTGACCGAATGTGTTTCCTTTGAAACAGATACAATATGAGATTAGGGAAGGGAGGGCACTTGTGTTTAAGATGTGCTACCTTGATTCCTCATTTTTCCACCACTGAATCTAAAATTCTTCTTGTATCTTAATTCTTTTCTCTTACTACAATGGAAAAATTTCTTGTAAAATCAAAGGCGAATCCTTGCACATTTTTTTCTCTATCATATCTTCCCTCATCTACCGTTAGATTTTACTCCTATAGTCTTTCTCTTACGAACTTATTGTTAAATACAGTTTCAAGAAGAGATATTTATTTTCCTCATGGCAAAGACAATTTTCCAATAAGTACATAGGTCTTTTTGATTGTTACTTTTGTTTCAGCATCCTATTTGTATGTATATATTCCAATGAACACTCTTTCGATCATTGTTATTTTTAAAAATGTGTATTTTATATTATAAGTCAGGTCTCATATTGTGCATGTCTATAAAAATTATCTTCATTATTATTTTTCCTGTGGACTAACTTTAGAATGAGATTATCAATTATACTAAAAAGATTATCAATTATACCTTTGAAATTATGATTTTGATCCTTGCACATTGCTTTTCCTTACTTACTTCAGAAAAATAAATTGAATTCCACAAAAACAAATAAAAGAATTTTGGAGTTGCCTTGTATGCAAAGATTTGGATGAAAATTGAAAATTTTACAAAGTAATTTTCCCCATTGTGAAATAACACCTTTTTCATAAAACTGTGTAGATTTTTTCTTATTAGCTGTAAATTTCTTCTTGAAAAATTACTAATAATCCAAGTTTTTCTTTCCATTGCAAATGGACTTATTGTTTCATTACATTTGCCAGTCACTTCTGCTGACTAGAAAAGATATTAATTTTGTGTATGTTGTGCTTATATCTGGTCACTTTATTGAATTCCTTATTCTAGTAATTTATAATGGATTCTTTTTGGGTAGGTAGTACTTATTTGTAAGTATTTTATAAAGCTTGTTTGGAGGTTCTAGCAGGGGAGCACAGCTACTTGTATACCCTTGACCAAAGAATGCTCCTCTATTGTGGAAGGTCATCCTCTTCGACCAAGCACGCAGCGTCAGGGGAGAGACATACATGGAGCGGTGAGGGAGGAAGGGGACACCGGCCTAGCCAGCCAGATCAGCTGAATCAACCCTGGTGATCAATGGGGTGACAGATATCACAGCCAAATTGTCCTCACATCCATTTTTGTAAGTATTTTAAACAGATGAAAATTAATAGAAAGTAATATAATAAAAATGTCTACTAAACAGCTTCATAATATCATATTGTATCCTTCTGCTTTACATTTTTTAAGAGAAAATATGGTTGAAGCTCCATGCTTTACAAAACTGAATTCTACCACTGTGTTAGTGAATGTACTCATTATCAAGAAATTGGGAGTTACAATCTTTATTCATTTTTGTACAATTAAAAAAATAGATATATGTGTGTAATTGTTCACATATTATGACATTTTATACAAATGGCATGTCATGTATATTACACTACTTTTATTGAAATATATTTTATGGCACATATCTATGTGATTCATTAATCTATTGTCTTTTTATGTTGGTGTTTCTTAAATGTACCAAAGTGTATTTATCCAATCTACCAACACTTTAGTACTACACATAGAGCAGTAATGGCCATCCTTGTGCAAGTCTCCTTATATGTCTTGGGCAACTTTTGCAAATCCTTCTGTGTTCTATTCATGTTTTCTTTTCCTTCTTGAGTACTCCTGGGTCACGTATTTTTCATAAAAATCAATACTCAGGTTTTCAAAATTTAAGTTTGGAATTATATATACTATTCTGTTATAAAAATATGAATGTAATTTGTATCTCATGTTATATCATTTTAACATATTTAATAACTTTCACTTGGAATTCTTTTACTATCACCATTACCTTCTTTTGTGATTTTCATATCTTAGACCATACATTTATTTTTGAGTTGAATTTGTAAGTCAAATGAACTTGTAAACAGCATATTGATACATTTAGATGTTTTTACTTGCTAGTTTGTGCACACGTATGTTTTACATAGTTCAGAGCTCTGTCTTTGCTAGGTAAACCTAAACATTTAAACCCTTATAATCTCAAAATTTAACTTGGAGATGCATTTCTTTAGCTCTCGGCAATTGTTTCCTATTGAAGCTAGTGACTTTCTCTGCTCTCTAGATGCTGGAAGGTGTTGTTCTTCATGCCTGTTAACTCTATTTCAAAAATTCTATTTCTTAAACTTCATTTTTCACTCTTTAAGAATCCCCTCTTGACTTGCTCCACTGTCATTTCTGCAACTCAATCCATTCATTCTTCTGCAATAATATATATAACTTCTAAGAATGCTGATAGCTTGTTTCTTTGTTATTGTGCATCTCCTCTGACTGGGTGCAACAGTCTTTTAAATAACACCGAACTTATTCATAGAGAACTTATTTGAAGTTGATCCCTTCCTTTAATGGTATCTCTGTTTTATTCCAGTGTTTAGTGATTCTTGGATATATGATTAAATACCCATTTGACGACAGGATTGTTCTTTCTCAAACCGGTGAGTATCCCTATTTGCATAGTTGGGTTCGTATTTTAGGAAGGCTCATGATGGACAGACAGGATTTAACCACAGAATACTTGGTGCAGGAAGCTTCTTTTCTAGGGGTGAGCACTCTTGACCTCTTCTTGTG
>ML111359.1:27646-44119 GCA_003697995.1 Taxidea taxus jeffersonii
AATATCTTCATAAAAGCAGAGTAGTCTGGATAAGTCCCCTACCTTTCTTAAAACTTAACTTATTCACTAATTATTTGTAATAAAAACTATTTCAAAATCTAGATGGAGAATAAAATTTGGCAGACTGCAAATGTTGATTTATATGTCATACCTGTGATACCCTGTACTTTCTCTTATTAAAACTTTTTTTTTAAAGATTTTTTATTTATTTATTTGAGAGAGAGAGAGAGAGAGAGAGAGAGAGAGCATGAGAGGGGAGAAGGTCAGAGGGAGAAGCAGACTCCCCATGGAGCTGGGAGCCCGATGTGGGACTCGATCCTGGGACTCCAGGATCATGACCTGAGCCGAAGGCAGTCGCTTAACCAACTGAGCCACCCAGGCGCCCCAAAACTTTTTGTATTATACCCACCCACCTGTCCAAAACAAAAAGCATACACACACACACACACACACACACACACACACACACACCTCTCAAGCTGGGTGCAGGGGTAGAAAGAAATAGAGAAACAGCATTCTTCCTAAATTGTGCTATGTATACATGTATCCTGGGGAAACAGACAACAAGTATTGGTAAAGATGTGGAGAAATGACAACTTTCATACTGTTTTCTTGTGGGAATGTAAATGGCTATAATTATTTTGAAGGCACTATGGCAATTCCCAGAAAAACACAAAAGATGTTTATGGCTTATGATGCAGCTATTTAACTTTGAGTTATTTGCTGTGGAAAAACTTTTAAACATGTGCACAAGAAGGCCTGCTTAAAGGTAGGCATCGCTTGTTGGTTAGTTTGTTTGTGTATTTCTTTGTTTATTTATTTATTCATAAGATTTTTCTTTTTTTGACAGAGAAAGAGACCACAAGAGAGCAAACACAAGCAGGGGGAGCTGGAGAGGGAGAAGCCGGCTTCCCGCTGAGTAGGGAACCCAATTAGGGCTCTACCCCAGGACCTTGGGATCAAGACCTGAGCCAAAGGCAAACACTCAATGACTGAGCCACCCAGGCACCCAGTGTATCGATATTTAAAAGATCAATGAATTGCTAAGGAACTCAATGCCACCAATAAATCAGTGGGTGATTATACTGTGGTCTGTTTATATAATGGAATACCATGGGACAATGGAATATTGAGTGGATAAATGAATAACAAAAGAATACATAAGGATGCTAACATATTTTTTAAATGAATGAATGAATAAATAAATAAATAAAAACACATATAAATACCACTGTTTACAGACCACATGAAAGTAGTAAAATGTAAGACCCTAGATGGGATCGATATTCAGCCATTTTAGTGTAAAACTAAAGTCTGTTAAACAAATGAGAGTAAAGGTGGCATCAATAGTATCTGCCACATTTTATTTAAGAGAAGAGATGATGTGAAAGCAAGTGTGTCCAAATGTCAACACTGTTTGTTAAATCTGGGTGGTAGGTGTAGGGTGTTGACAATATTGATCTTTGCATTTGTCTGTTTATTGGTACGCTCATAAAAACAAACAAATGAACTATTAAAAAAAACTACAAAAAAACTCCAATTGCCTTAAATTATTTCCGGACAAGGGGCATGTGGATGGGAGAGCTTATGTTTGTATTTACTACACATGCAACATTACAGAAAGGATATAATACACACATGGACACAAGGATATGCACACATATGCTATATATATTATATATGCATATGTAATATACATAGCACACCCTTCCTATATTCATACCATATGTGCAATGAATTGTGCCCTGGTCCTCCTTCTAACTGCAAATTACTTAGAATTTTTACAAAGACAATGTTACATTAATTTAGAAAAATATTTTCTGCCTTGTCCTTGACATTGCAAAGCCACTTAATTCTTTTAACAGATTTTATTGACAGATTCTTGCCATAACTTTTTTATATACACTATACTTTTTTCTCCAGCCGCTGGCCAATGCAGACCCATGATTTTGCTCCACTCTGTTTTGCTTCATCATTTTTTTTGTAAAAATAGCCTGGACACACTTTAATAACATTTGCTATTAACATATTTTAACTTTAAATCTGTTAACTAGATATAGTGTATTCAGAATGTACTTGGGTCATAAAAAGGCCGGAAATATGCCTTTACATCTCATGGAAATGTCTTATGAAATGTCTAGTAATACACCCAACTAATTGCAATTTCCTGTAACTTAGAGTGGCTTTTAATAAAGCTTATTCTTTTTATGTTTTACTATAGTCTGACTTCTGGATTGTATGAGTTGACATCAGAAATAACTTAGATGAGATTATTTCCTTGAATTTTTACTCCCAGGATATGTGCAGTCACATTCCTTTCCATAATGAAAAAAAATTAATAAAATGCTCAAGAAACAAATGAACTACAATTCCACCAATTTGAGATAATTACAAGGAGAGTTGGTCTGAATCTGGAAACAGAAAATGTTAAAAGAGGCGCCATATGTTTACTTTCAACTAGGGGCAGTAATGGGAGCCCTTAAAATAGTATGTGTAAGTAGGGGTCCTGCTGAGCCCATTATAATGAATAGAAAATACTTTCTTAGAACTCTGTTAATTATTGATGATACAGCTGAGATGGTTTTAAAAGTCCTTACGAACCGTGGTTTATTAAGCAAGTTAAATATTCCTTTTCTGCCCCCTAAATCTCTTCTAAACCAAGATTTCTTTTAAAAGGGTATTATGCTGAGCGAAATAAGTCACTCAGACAAGGACAATTATCATATGATCTCTCTGATATGAGGGATTTGAGAGGCAGGGCAGGGGGTCGTGGAGGGTAGGGAGGGGAAAAAATGAAACAAGATGGGACTAACAAGGAGGGAGACAAACCATAAGAGACTTTTGATCTCAGGAAACAAACTGAAGGTTGCTGGGTAGGGGTGTGGGGAGGGAGGGATAGGGTGTCTGGGTGATGGACACTGGGGAGGGCATGTGCTATGGTGAGTGCTGTGAATTGTGTAAGACGGATGATTCACAGACCTGTACCCCTGAAGCAAATAATACATTATATGTTAACTTTTAAAAAGTATATTTCTCCCCTAGATATTGAATTCTGATGTATTACATCAGATACATAAAATCACCCATGTTCATGAATCCACATAGACGATCTGAGCTATTCTTCTGTAAATCTAAAATCATCAGGTTAGGTCATTCTTAGAAGGCAGGAAAAATTAACCCATTTTAGGGTACATTTTTAAAAAATATTTTATTACTGTCTATGCAATGTAACAAAGAGTATATGGGAGGTAAGCTTTCTGAGTCCTTGAATATTGAAAAATCTCTCTAATGTTCCCCTAATTGACACTTCGGCTGGTCTTAGAATGTAGATCAAATATATTTTCTTTTTTTCTAAGACCAGAGAAAACATTACTGAAGACATTTCTTTCTGAGACCCAGAGTTGCCAGTCAGATCCTTACTTCTTTGTAAGAGGTCATTACTTTCTTTCTAGAAATTTTAATAGTTCTGCATATCCTTGATGTTCTGCAAATTCATTAATTATACAAAGCATTTGAAAAATACATATTTTGTTCAGCAGTTTTTGGCACCTTAAATCTTAATGCTTATGTCATTCAGTTATTATCATAGCATATACTCTAGAGAGGATAGTTTTCAAAAATAATTTCTTTGATAATTATTGCTTCAGCTCCATGTTTTATTCTATTTTCTCTTTCAGAGATTGCTTTTATCACCGGTTGTAACATGTTTCATACCTGTGATAACCTGCACTTTCTCTTACTAAAACTTTTTGTATTATACCCACCAAATTTTACATATTTTCTCTGAATGTTCTTCGTCCATTGCATCATTTACTATTTCCCTTCTTTTTTATTTTAGTAAAAATATTATCTTTCTTAGGCAATCACATATTTTATTTGCTTTCTTCTAATATTTTCAACAACCAAACAGCTCACATGCCAGTTTTGTCTGCTTGTCTCTTTTGGATTCAAATAGTCTGATATAAGAATAATTACACATCTGTTAAGCCATGGTTGTGGTGAATTGTGTAACTGTTTTAGGTTTGCATGCTTCAGTTGGGTGTTAAAAGGACTTACATGTAAACTAATGGAACTAGTGGTCTCTTCTTATTAACTTTTTAAATTTCTTTTTACTTACTTATTTTTTAAGTAAGTTTACACCCAATGCAGGACCTGAACTCATGACCCTGAGATCAAGAATCATGTGCTCCACCCACCAGCCAGTTGTCTTTTTATTAACTGTAAAGAATAAATTAGTATTATTTTTATTTTTTATTTTACTTTTTTTTAAAGATTTATTTATTTATCTGAGATAGAGAGAGAGACCAAGAGAATGGAGGGGAAAAGCAGAGGGAAAGAATCCCAAGCTGACTTTCCACTTAGTGTAGAGCCTGCTGTGGGGCTTGATCTCACCCTCCTGAGATCATGACCTTAACTGACTGAGCCACCCAGGTGCCCCTATTTTAAAATCTGTTTCATTTCTATCTCTTGTTTCATTCACTATCCTTTTTTTCTTTTCTTTCTTACTTACTACTAATTTCAGATCACTTGTTATATTTCATACTTTTGAAATCCACTGTTAGTTCTTCTCAGAGTATATACTATGTTAAAAAATTTAACACGGTGAAGAAATAAACAGAGTGAACTGTCTAGCTATGGCTGTCATTAGCGCTTATACCCAACAGACTTTGTACTGATACCTAATTTAGAAGATACAAACAAAATACTAATAGCAAAGAGTCAGTATGTGTTGCATACATATGAAATGAATTTTCAAAAATCTGATAAAGATAATTTTAACCAGGATAAGATTTCCAGATATTTCCTATTTCATGAAATATTTCTTGAGTATGTTAAGAAACACCTCTCCCTTTTTGAAGATATTCTGGTGTTACATCTTTTGGAGAGATAGCAATTTCTTTTTGCTTTAGAAGAAATTATCTCTTAACAATTTTTGTATGTAAAAATGAAGCCAATTAGTCAGAGCACCCATTTTTGCAATGCCACATTAAATAGATTGATTTAGCCTACAATATGGAAGTGTCTGGTTGGCGTCTGTTACCACTTATCTTTTGCCACAACATTGTTGCAGAGTAAACCACTCCCTAAAATTAGTGGCTCAAAACAATCACCATTTATTATTTCACAAATGCTTGGGTCAGTTGGGTGGTTCTGGTGATCTGGGCTTGTCTCATCTAACCTTGTCTGGGCTCACTCATGCTTCTGCATTCAAACGGTAGGCGGGCTGATTACTAACACAGGATATGGTAGATGGTAACTAGAAAAAGAGTCACATATTCATTTATGTTTGTGTGTATTTTATTTTAAATGACAAAAATGAAGAGCTCACCCTTTAGAGGAATTACTATTTTTTCCATATTTAAAGTGCGAAAGCCATATAGAAATGGATCTGGTATGGAATAATAGTGAAATGAGGAAGGAGAATCAGGAGGAAAATGGTAACACTGATAATGCAAAGGCATGAATAAAACATGGAGTTCCCATTATTTATCTCCACTAAACTCCTTTCACCAAGGTAAAAGCATAACAAATTTGATGAATTTCCTTTTATACCCCTGGAGTTCCTCTGTTATTGCTTTTGTTTTCCACAGAGGGGTTGACACCAGCTAAGAGACAACAAAAGGGAAAGAAATAAAAAAAAAGAAGTTGGGAGTTTCAGCCCTCACATAAAAGTAGGTTGACAAATCAAACTGATGCTGTAAATGACCCAAAGTCATAAAGTAAAATAAAATTAAAAATAAAGAAACCCCAAATGCCAGGCATTCATTGGTCAAAGAAAACTAATGTAAAACAATAAATCAGTATCTAAGTGGCATATGTATTTGTTTTCATTGCTAACATTTACATGTGGTTGAAATGAAGCCAATTTTTAATTAGGATGAATTACTTGTAAAGTTTGTTTGGGGCTTGTTTTCATTCTGCCCTGGCCTATTTACTTTATTAGTTGCATATTACTGTTCATGCAGAGATACATGAAAGGAAAAAGAAAGCAAAGATTTTCCAATCAGCCATAATAGAAGCTGCCCAGCCACGAAACCAACAAGAAGAACATTCCCTCCATGGCAGCCATCATTTTCCAAAGCCCCTCAAGGAGTGAGAAAGCAGGGTCTGATCATTCACTGAGTAAAAAGGACCACATTTCCCTTCATCTTCAAATAAAGAGGAGAAAGGATTATCTATGCACACCTGCAGCTGAGGGAATTTTGACTTTTCTCGTAATCCCTGCTAAAAATGAAATCTTGACAAAAAATATGGAGAATGGTGATGTTCTCATTTGGAAATGAAGACATTTCTTTCTTTCTCCCCCCCCCCACCCCCCGTGAGTTCTATATCCAAAAAATTGAAGGACAGAGAAGAGAATTATTCCTCTGGGAACTTGAACACAGGCAAAGATTTTGCAAGATCTTTTTAGAATTGCACCCAAATGGCTTTTTTCCATCTTTCTTTCTGAATGAACTCTAGCCATGTACTTATACAAAATCTTTTCAGATATGAGTGCCAACATGTTTCACAAGAGATAATCTCTTTTAAAATACCTCGAAGGCAAAGATGAGAGGCAAAATGGTTGTCATATTATTTGGAGTTTCTAAAAAGTCTACTAATAAACATCATGAAGAGTTTAATTAATATGAATGTAACAACTTGGTTTTCATATATATGTGGCTAACTGTAAGAACCTAATTGAGAGTTCTCTAGATTCAAACTGGATTCCACAGACGAGGCCAGTTTTTAATTTTTCTTAGGTTTCACCCTCTTGACCCCTGCACACTTCAGTGTTTGCTATGGATTACCCGAGGCTTAGAAGCAAGGGTTTGTCTCGTAGGAGAACATTTTGCCCAAAATTATCTTCATTAGACATATGTTGCTAGTCAGTAAGATGAGTCTCAGCTGTCTCAGCTCTAGGACATATAAAATTACAAGATCTAAATGCCTAAATAGCCCACACTGTGTAATTAATTCTTTGCCCAGAGCTTATTTAACTACATACATTCTTTTTTCATGATGAAAGGAAAAAATATGACAGGTATACTCCTTTAAGGAGGCAAGAGTAACTTAACAAGAAGTTAACAAGTTCACAAGAAACTTAACTTGGGCAGAAGTTGTCTATTTTGGATTGGACTTAGAAACCTTCAGAGGAAGAAAATAATTATGAACTGTTCATATTAAAGAAGAGACTATCAAATATCACTTACTTGAGTCCTCAAACAAGGACTTTAAAAATATTTGTCTTGAAAGGCATTATTTAGCCCATAGCCTTTCATACATTCACGAAGATATTCATTTATTCATTCTCAATTATTTAGTAGTGAATGAGTGCCTCTTTTATTCTATGGCATAGAGCAGAAAGAGGGCTTATTTCCACAAGCTTAGAGAATAACTAAAATTCATTTAGTCATCCACTCATTGATCTATCTACATTTCAAAATAATTACTGAATGTCTACTACAAATAAAGTATGATGCTTTTTTTCCTGCAGAGAAGGCTTTAAGAGAAGAAATCTTCTAAAAACTAAAAAACAAAACAAAACAAAAAACAGGCATATTAAACTGTCTAAGAAGGAAGTTGGCCTATCAGGCATAAGCTAAACACTAAAAAGTAAACTAATTCTTGTTTACAAAACTCAGTGCTTTCTAGTGTGACAGAATGTTGAAAATCTGAAGGCTGGTAGCAAGCTAAGTGTTTTATAGTAAATAATGCAGGATCTTTTTTTTTTTTAAGTATAGTTGACACACAGTTTTACATTAGTTACAGGTGTACAACATAGTGACTCAATGAGCTTATTCTTTATGCTACATTCATGGCAAGTGTAGCTCCCATCTGTCATCATATGGCACTATTACAATCATGCAGAGTCTTATTATAATAAAGAATTTGCATGTGGAACTCGTAGACAGTGGAGAATGACTGAACATGGGCATGAGATAATCAGACTGTTATTTAGGTTTTAGAGATCTTGCTACATCAGCATATGGAATATGAACTGAAACTGAAAAAGTGAAAACCAAAGCAGAGTAATCATTATGGTGACAACATGAATGGACAAGGTAAAATGGGTCAGGACTAGGAAGATGGCAGTTGGTGGAATCCAAAGGATGAGAAGAGAGAATGAAAAGGAAGGATCTTTAGGATGTTAATTTAAGTGACTGAAAATATGAATGGTAAAGAAGCAAGAGTCAGAGATGCCTCTCCATGCCATGTGTGAGGATGGAGGAGTTTACAAGGGACAAATATTTAAAATCATGACAGCTACAGGCCTATTATTTTTTGTATAATATACCAAGTAATCAAAAGGACTTGGCCCAAATTAGGGCATATGTTCATCACTGTATTAATATCTTTTACAGAGAGATAAACTTTTCTTTTGAAGTGATTTCTTTTTTGTGTGTGTTTGTGTATGCATGGATGGATATGCATGTTTGGTATAAATATTCCAATCCTCTTTTTCTTTGACTTATATGTCTTCTTTAGTCAGGAGTCCATTCAATTTTTTTTTACCTATTTATTAACAGGGTTGTTTGTTTTCTTAAACTGTGGATTTTTAAGTGTTCTTTGTATATTTTGGATACAAGTCCTTATCAGGTATGTTTGGCAAGTATTTACTACAAGTTTGTGACTTGACTTTTCATTCTCTTAGTGTTTCACAAAACAGAGCTTTTTAATTTGAATTTAAACTTTTAAAATTTTACCAATTTTGAATTTATAATATTAAAACATTTAATCAATTATTTTTTTTCATAGATTACATTTTTGGTGTATCTAAAAACTCACTGCCAAACTTAATGTCACCCAGATTTTTCCTATATTATCTTCTAGAATTTTTCATAGTTTTGTGTTTTACATTGAGATTTGTAATCTATTTTGAGTCAATGTTTGTGAAAGGTATAAAGTCCATGTCTAGACTGATTGATTGATTGCAGTGGACATCCTATTTTTCTGGTAACAATGTTCAAAAAGACCATCCTCTCCCCATTGAATTGTCTTTGCTTCCTCATCAAAGATAAGTTGACCATTTTTCTGTGGTTGGATCTGGATTCCATTCTGTTCCATTGATTTATCTGTCTATTCTTTCCACAATACCACACTGTCTTTATTAATGTAACTTTATAATATGTCTTGAATTCAGGAAATTTCCATCCTCCAAATTTGTTCTTCAGGGTTGTGTGGGCTATTCTGAATTTTTTTTAACTTTTCATGTAAATTTTATTTTATTTATCTTTTATTAAATTTTTTAGAGAGAGAGCATGTACACAAGCCGGGGAGATGGTGGGGGGGCAGAAGGAGAGGGGCTATGAGAGGGAAAAAAAAACATTATATAGACACACAAACATATTAATAAGAATTAAAGAGGAAATATTCATGAAAATTACTTTGTTTCTGTAACCACTAACATAGTTGTAGCTGGTATTTATAACTGGATTCATCTACTACTCTTTTCATATTCTCTTTGCCTTTGGAAAGTATCTCTAGTTCTTTACCTGATAGGGCAACAAAACCTTCATTCCTGAAGGGTCTGGTTCACTAGTAGCCCTTCCTAGATTGAGGTGTTATAGTTTTCCATTGACTTGACATGGGGTATGGTAATATAAGAGACAACTTAAAGGATCCCCTGTATTCCACATATATTCTTCTTTACCTCAATTATCAAGTAGTAGTCCAATTTCCATTTGGTACTCAAGATTAATCACCCCAGTCAACACAGCAATTCTTTTCTGTGCTTGTTAATTCAAAGACAAGAGGAACCCAAAGCGGATGAACAATAGTCTTAAGTTCGCAGGAAACACTGTTGTGTATCTTGGAAGACTATTTCTCCTTTTAGAACAATGATCTCTAGGCCAACAGAAAACAGAGTTGAAGGAAGAGGAAGCAAAATTTTGTTAGCAGGTCACTAGGGGTAATGGTGAATGGTGCTGATCCCTTTTCCACCTCTGGATTCCTGGACCCATGAATTCTGGCTATAGGAGAAGGATATTAGATGCTGATTCAGAGGATATACAGCCTCCTAAAAAATCCTGCCCCAGCTGTGTAAGGTACTGCCATCTATTCGGCATTGTAAGAGTCTTCAAAAGCTATTTCATCATTGTTTCATGCCAGCTATTTCAAGACAGCAGAGAACATGGTGAGACCAGAGAATTTCATAGGCACAGGCCTATTGCCACTTCTCTTGCAGCAAAATTATTTCCTTCATCAGAAGCAATGCTGTGTGGGATACCACAGTGGTAGAAAAGGCATTCTATAAGTCCATGGATGGTAGTTTTGGCAGAAGCACTGTAGGCAGAAAATCCACATCCAGAATATTATCTTATTTCAGTAAGAACAAAACACTTCTTTGACAGAGTTGGTTGAATGCACTCAACCAGCCACCAGAGAACTAGCTGATCAACACAGAATGGTGGCATATTAGAGACTCCTATTGGTCTCCACTACTGACAGATTGGGCATTCACCAGCAGGTGTATCCAGTTAGCCTTAATAAGTGGAAGCCCATGTTACAGAGCCCATGCACAATCTCCATCCCTGCCTTTGCTCATGAATCTGTAGGGCAATAACAAGGGTGGCTGGGCAAAGAGGCTGACTGATACCCATGAAATAAGCCATCCTATCTGCTTGACTACTAAAATCCTCCTCTATTAAGGTCAACTTTTAGTGGACATTGACATGGGACACAAACATCTTCATAATTTTTGCCCTCTCAGAGGGTCCTATCTACATAAATATTCCTCAGACTTTCTTGTCACCAATTTCCCAATCATGTTCATTACAAGTCCCTGACCATCCTGCCAAACCATTGGTCAAGTCCATGAATCAATATATAATCATACATCAGGCTATTTCTTGGTCTAAGCAAATTTAAAAACCAGGTGTATTGCTCAACGTTCTTCCCACTGGGAGGATTTCCCTTGGCCACTGCCCTTCAGGGAGATCTCAGAAAGGGGTTGCAGTGCCATAGCTTCCTGGCAGTGCCATGTATCATACAGAACCATCTGTAAACCACGCCAGACTTATCTCTTCCTCTGAAAACTAACCCAGAGTACAGAGTGGGAGAGAGAAAGTAGTCCAACAAAAGTGGATACCATTTGCGCTACTTCATGTACCTTACTTGTATTTTCAGGCATGCTGGGGTCTGATCTTGTATATACCACTTCCATTTGATGATGGAGTGCTGCTGTACCTACACAACTTTATGGCTCAGTTGTCACATAACACCAAGTTCATGATGGGCAGTTCAATTTTCATGGTAATTTGGCGATCCATAGATCAGGGTGTAGCCCCTGAAGGTCCATGAGCAGGCCAAAAGCTGTTCCTTAAGAGGACAATAGTTATTTTCAGGAATGGCAGGGCTTTGATCCAAGCCAAATCTTAAGCTCTTGTGCTCTTATTCACCTGTATAGGGATCTGCCAAAGGCTCCAGACATCTCTATTGGCCACTGACACTTCAAGTACCATTGGATCTGCTGGATCATGTTGCCTAAGTGGTAGAACTTGGACTTGTGACATAGTCTTCTCTTGTTCTGCATACCACTCAAAACTTGTAGTTTTTTGGGTCACTCAGCAAATATGTCTTAGTATCACACCTAAATGAAGAATATGTTTCTTCTAAAATCTGAAGAAGCCCAATAAGCAATGTACATTTGTTGTTATAGAAGGGGTAGATGCAACAATTAATCTTTTACCTTAGAGGGTATATCTTCACACACCCCACACCAATGGATTCCCCCAAAATAAAACTTCAGGATTTTGAATTTTAGTTGAACTTTTCTTTTTTGCCCTGTTGATGTGTTGTTGTGATGTCATTTTTGAATGTTGATTGACTGTGAATACTTGGAATAAATTCAACTTGATCATAGTGTATAATTACCTTTTATACATTATTGAACTCAATTTGCCAATATATTGTTGAGAATTTTTACATCTATCTTCATAAAAGATAATGGTTTGTAGTTTTCTTATTTGTAGTCTTTGCATGGTTTTGGTGTTTAGGTAACGCTAACTTTATAGATTAGTTAGGAAGTATCCCTCTGCTCCTATTTTCTGGAAGAGATTATAGGAAATTGGTATACTTTCTTCCTTAAATGTTCAGTAGAATTCACCAGTGAACTCAACTGGCCCTGGTGTCTTTTGTTATAAAATATTGTTATTATTATTATTACTTGAAGATTTTATTTATTATTTGAAAGAGAGAGTGAGGAGGAGGGAGAGAGAGAGAGAATCTGAATCAGACTCCGAGTTGAGCACAGAGCTTGACATGGGGCTTGATCCCACAACTGTGAGATCATGACCTGAGTTGAAACCAAGAGTTGGAGGCTTAACAGACTGAGATACCAGGTACCTCTAAAAGGTTATTATTGATTCAATACATTTAATAAATATGAAGCTATTCAGAGTATCTATTTCTTCTTGTATGAGTTTTGGTAGATTATGCCTTTTCTAGGAATTAGTCCATTTATATAATTTATCAAAGTGATGGGCATAGATGTTTTCATAATATTCCTTTCTAATCATTTTATCTGACAAAAACTTCTATCTGGAATATAGAAATAACTCTCAAAACTAAGAATTGGGGATGCCTGCATAGCTCACTTGCTTAAGTGTCTGTCTTCAGCTCAGGTCATGATCTCAGGGTCCTGGGATCAAGCCCTGTGTTGGGTTTTCTGCTCAGCAGGGAGTCTGCTTCTCCATCTCTCTCTCTCTATCTCTCTGTGCTTTCCTTTACTTTCTCAATCACTCTTCTCTCTCTAAAGTAAATAAATAAAATCTGTAAGAATAAAACAAACAGGGGAGGAGTCAAGATGGCAGAGAAGTAGCAGGCTGAGATGACATCAGGCAGCAGGAGATCAGCTAGATAGCCTACCAAACCATTCTGAAAACCTACGAATCCAAAAGGAGACTGAAGAGAAGAAGAGCAACAATTCTAGAAACAGAAAATCGACTACTTTCTGAAAGGTGCACTGAAGACTTGGGCCCCGAACTCTCAGCTCTTCTGAGCTGGAGATTGGAAGGCCACCATTTTCATTCCTGTCCTCCAGAACTCTACGGAAAGCGGAAAGCGTTCAGGGAACAAAAGCTCCCAAAAGTGAACCTGAGAGGATTACTTAGCCCGGCCCCTGGTAAGGGTGGTGCAATTCTGCCTGGGGCAGAGACACTTGAAAATCACTACAACAGGCCCCTCCCCCAGAAGATCAACAAGAAATCCAGCCAAGACCAAGTTCACTTACCAAGGAGAACAGTGGAATTCCAGAGGAGGAGAAAGCAAAGCATGGAATTCTTGGCTTTCTCCCCATGAATCTTTAGTCTTGCAAATTTAATTAATTTTTTTGATTTTTTTTCTTTTCTGCTAATTTTTTTTAACTTTTACCCTTTCCTCTTTTAACGTTTTTTAACTAGTTTATCTTAATAGCTTTCTTAAAAAAATCTTTTTTGAACCTTTATTATTATAGTCATATTTTATCCTTCACTGTATCTAACTTTATTCTTTGTATACACATGGATTTTTTTTTCTTCTAAAAAATTTGGGGTATAACTTCTTCTAATAGACCAAAATACACCCCAAATCTAGTACCGGGCTTGATCTAGTCTCCAGCCCAAGCAAGTTCTCTCCACTTTCTTTTTTTTTTTTTATTCTCCCTACCAACTTACCTTATCAACTCCTTTGTTAGAAAAAAAAAAATTTATATCTTTATAGTCATATTTCATCCCTTCATTGTGTTTACCTTTATATATGTTTATCATTCTTTAAAATTTTGGGAGGTAGTTTATTCTAAGAGACCAAAATACTCCCAAAATTAAGTGGGTGACACTGTTCTAGTCACCAGCCTAATATATATATATATTTTTTTCTTTATTTGTGTTCTCTTTTTTTAAATTTTTTTTTTCTCTTTTCTGAACTTCTTTTTACCCCCGCTTACATCCCCCCCCCCACGATTTGGGGTCTCTTCTGATTTGATTAAAGCACATCTTCCTGGGGTCTTTGCCACCCTTTTAGTATTACATTTGCTCCTTCATATATTCTTATCTGGACAAAATGACAAGGCGGGAAAACTCACCACAAAAAAAAAAACAAAACAAAACAATAGGAGGCAGTACCGAAGGTAATATGTCAGATCTGGAATTCAGGATGACGATTCTCAAGCTTCTAGCCGGGCTCGAAAAGGCATGGAAGATATTAGAGAAACCCTGTCTGGAGAAATAAAAGCCCTTTCTGGAGAAATAAAAGAACTAAAATCTAACCAAGTTGAAATAAAAAAAGCCATTAATGAGGTGCAATCAAAAATGGAGGCTCTTACTGCTAGGATAAATGAGGCAGAAGAAAGAATTAGTGATATAGAAGATCAAATGACAGAGAATAAAGAAGCTGAGCAAAAGAGAGACAAACAACTACTGGACCACAAGGGGAGAATTCGAGAGATAAGTGATACCATAAGACGAAACAACATTAGAATAATTGGGATTCCAGAAGAAGAAGAAAGAGATAGGGGAGCAGAAGGTATACTGGAGAGGATTATTGTAGAGAATTTCCCTAATATAGCAAGGGGAACAAGCATCAAAATCCAGGAGGTGCAGAGAATACCCCTCAAAATCAATAGAAATTGGTCCACACCCCGCCATCTAATAGTAAAATTTACAAGGCTTAGGGACAAAGAGAAAATCCTGAAAGCAGCATGGGACAAGAAGTCTGTAACATACAATGGTAAAAATATTAGATTGGCAGCAGACTTATCCACAGAGACCTGGCAGGCCAGAAAGAACTGGCATGACATATTCAGAGCACTAAATGAGAAAAACATGCAGCCAAGAATTCTTTATCCAGCTAGGTTATCATTGAAAATAGAAGGAGAGATAAAAAGCTTCCAGGACAAACAAAAACTGAAAGAATTTGTAAACACCAAACCAGCTCTACAGGAAATATTGAAAGGGGTCCTCTAAGCAAAGAGAGACCTTAAAAGTATTATCAGAAAGGAACAGAGACAATATACAGTAACAATCACCTTACAGGCAATACAATGGCACTAAATTCATATCTCTCAATAGTTACCCTGAACGTAAATGGGCTAAATGCCCCAATCAAAAGACACAGGGTTTCAGAATGGATAAAAAAACAAAACCCATCAATATGCTGCCTCAAGAAACTCATTTTAGACCTGAAGAACCTCCAGATTGAAAGTGAGGGGGTGGAAAACAATTTACCATGCTAATGGACATCAGAAGAAAGCTGGGGTGGCAATCCTTATATCAGATCAATTAGATTTTAAGCCAAAGACTATAATAAGAGATGAGGGAGGACACTACATCATACTCAAAGGGTCTGTCCAACAAGAAGATCTAACACTTTTAAATATCTATGCCCCTAACATGGGAGCAGCCAACTATATAAACCAATTAATAACAAAATCAAAGAAACACATTGACAAGAATACAATAATAGTTGGAGACTTTAACACACCCCTCACTGAAATGGACAGATCATCCAAGCAAAAGATCAACAAGGAAATAAAGGTCTTAAATGACACACTGGACCAGATGGACATCACAGATATATTCAGAACATTCCATCCCAAAGCAACAGAATACACATTCTTCTCCAGTGCCCATGGAACATTTTCCAAAATAGATCACATCCTGGGTCATAAATCAGGTCTCAACCGGTATCAAAAGATTGGGATCATTCCCTGCATATTTTCATACCACAGTGCTCTGAAGCTAGAACTCAATCACAAGAGGAAATGTGGAAAGAGCCCAAATACACGGAGACTCAACAGCATCCTTCTAAAGAATGAATGGGTCAACCAGGAAATTAAAGAAGAATTGAAAAAAACCATGGAAACAAATGATAATGAAAATACAATGGTTCAAAATCTGTGGGACACAGCAAAGGCAGTCCTGAGAGGAAAATATATAGCGATACAAGCCTTCCTCAAGCAACGAGAAAGGTCTCAAATACACAACCTAACCCTACACCTAAAGGAGCTCGAGAAAGAACAACAAAGAAAGCCTAAACCCAGCAGGAGAAGAGAAATCATAAAGATCAAAGCAGAAATCAATGAAATAGAAACCAAAAAAAAAAATAGAACAAATCAATGAAACTAGGAGCTGGTTCTTTGAAAGAATTAATAAGATTGATAAACCCCTGGCCAAACTTATCAAAAAAGAAAAGAGAAAGGACCCAAATAAATAAAATCATGAATGAAAGAGGAGAGATCACAACCCACACCAAAGAAATACAAACAATCGTAAGAACATATTATGAGCAACTCTATGCCAACAAATTCGACAATCTGGAAGAAATGGATGCTTTCCTAGAGACATATAAACTGCCAAAACTGAACCAGGAAGAAAGAGAAAACCTGAATAGGCCCATCACCAGGAAGGAGATTGAAACAGTCATCAAAAATCTCCAAACAAACAAAAGCCAAGGGCCAGATGGCTTCCCAGGGGAATTCTAACAAACATTTAAAGAAGAATTAATTCCTATTCTCCT
>ML111360.1:7350-43239 GCA_003697995.1 Taxidea taxus jeffersonii
GGAGAAGTAAAACTATTTCAGTTTGCAGAAAATATGTTACATAGAAAATCCCTGAAGACCCTACCAAAAAAACTATTAGAACTAATCACCAAATTAAAGTTGCAGGATATGAAATTAATATAAAAAGATTAGTTGTGGGGATGCCTGGGTTAAGCAAGTGCCTTCGGCTCAGGTCATGATCCCTGGATCCTGGGATCAAGTCCTGCAATGGGTTCCCTGCTCAGTGGGGAGTCTGCTTCTCGCTCTGCCTGCTCTGCCTGCAGCTCTCCCTGCTGTGCTTTCTCTCTCTCTCTCTCTGACAAATAAATAAATAAAATCTTAAAAAGATATGTTAGTTGTGTTTCCATATACTAAGAAAAAACTATCTGGAAAAAACACACACAATTCCATTTATAAGAGCATCAAAATATGTAGGGATATCTTTAACCTAGGAATGAACATCCTGCCATTTGGGAAAGCATAAATGGACTTTGAGGACTTTATTCTATGTGAGGTAAGTCAGAGAAAAACAAACTATATGTTATCAGTCACATGTGGAATCTAAAAAAGCCAAACTCACAGAAACAATAAAATGGAGGGTACCAGGGGCTGGGGGATAGAGGGAAAGGACAAATACTGACCGAGGTTACAAACATACAATGAGTAGGAAGTAAGCTCTAGAGATCTAATGTGCAGGATAGTAAATAAAACAATGGTATTCTAACCACTGAATTTTCTAAGAGATTAAAACATAATTATTCTCATCACTAAAAAAAAATTATAATGTAACATGATAGAGGTGCTAATTATTGCTACAATGGTAATGTATTGCAATATATAAATGTATCAAGTTAACATTTTATACAACTTAAATTTTACAGTATTATATATCAAATCTATTTCATTAAAAATTTTTAAGACACTGAGGAAATAACTGAATTCACTGATGAATAAATGAACATTGTTAAAATGTCCCTACTACCCCGAGCTATCTACAGACTCAATGCAAGCCCTATCAAAATTCCAATGACAGTTTTCGTAGTAAGAGGAAAACAATCCTAAAATTTTATGTAACAACAAAAGACTCTGAATCACCAAAAGGATCGAGGAAAAACAAAGCTGGTAGTCATTATACTTTCTGATTTCAGGCTTTAATACAAATCTGTAGTAACCAAAACAGAATAGTACTGGCATAAATACAGACACACAGAACAACAGAATAGAATCTAGAGTCCAGAAATGAGCCCTTGCATATATGGTGAACTCATATTTCACAAGGAAATCAAGAAGATTCAACAGAGGAAAGACAGTTTCTTCAGTAAGTGGTGTTGGGGAAACTAGACAATAACATGCAGAAGAATGAACCTGGACTCCTATTTACACCACTCCCCAAAATTAACTTGGGATGGCTTAAATTTTTATATGTAAGATCCCAAACTGTAAAAAGACTAAAGAAAACAGAGGGAATATGTTCCTCAATATGGGTCTTGGCACTGATTTTTTGGATACGAGAACAAAAGCACAAGCAACCATGGCAAAAAGAATCAAGTAAAACTATATTGAATTACAAGCTTCTGCAAAGCAAAAGAACTAAGAAAACAAAAAGGTAATCTACAAACAGCAGAAAATATTTTTTTAAAAGATTTTATTTATTCATTTGACAGAGATCACAAGTAGGCAGAGAGGCAGAGAGGGGGAAGCAGGCTCCCTGCTGAGCAGAGAGCCCCATGTGGGGCTCCATCCCAGAACCCTGGGACCATGACCTGAGCAGAAGGCAGAGGCTCTAACCCACTGAGCCACCCAGGTGCCCCAGCAGAAAATATTTTTAAAACCATCTATCAGATAAGGAGTTAATATAAAATTATATAAATTATTCACACAACTCAATAGCAAAATTAAATTTAAAAATGGCGGGAGGACCTGATAGACATTTTTCCAGAAAAGACATATAGGTGGGTAACAGGTACATGAAAGGGGCCTGACATCACGTCTTCAGACAAATGCCAGTCAAAACCACCCTGAAATAGTATTTCACACCTGTTAAAACAGCCATATTGAACAGACAAGAAACACGTGTTGGCAATGCTGTGGGAAAAGGGGAGCACTATTTTGGGACTATAAAATGGTAAGCCACTATGGAGAACAGTATGGAGTTTCAAAAAAAACATGAAAAATACTACTCCCATATGACTGAGCAAATGCACGTAGTATATATAACGGAAATGAAAACAGAACCTTGAAGAGATATTTGTAGCTTCGTGGTCACTGCAGCATTATGCACAATAACCAATACATGGAATCTACCTACATGTATAACGAAAGATAAATGGATAAAGAAAAGGTAGTATATATCCACAAAAATGGAATATTTTTAAAAAGATTTTATTTATTTGAGAGAGAACAAGCAGGGTGAGGGTGGCAGAGGGAGAGGGAGAAGCAGGCTCCCCGCTGAGCAGGGAGCCCAAGGTAGGGTTTG
Source organism: Taxidea taxus jeffersonii (assembly GCA_003697995.1). Lineage (NCBI taxonomy): Eukaryota > Metazoa > Chordata > Mammalia > Carnivora > Mustelidae > Taxidea > Taxidea taxus. The sequence continues at coordinate 9,806 of ML111360.1, forward strand.
ATACAAGGCCCCGGGGATCGTGACCTCACCTGAAGGCAGATGCTTGACTAACTGAGCCACCCTGGTGCCCCTGTCCACACAACAGAATATTACTTAGCCCCATGAAAGGAGGAAATTCTGACTTTGCAATAACACAGATGGAGCTTGAGGACATTAAACTAAGGGGAGAGGGGCGCCTGGGTGGCTCAATGGGTTAAAGCCTCTACCTTCAGCTCAGGTCATGATCCCAGGGTCCTGGGATCGAGCCCCACATAGGGCTCTCTGCTCAGCGGGGGGGCCTGCTTCCCTTCCTCTCTCTCTGCCTGCCTTTCTGCCCACTTGCGATCTCTGTCAAATAAATAAATAAAATCTTAAAAAAAAAAAAAAACTAAGGGGAGAAAGTCAGAGAATGACAAGTATTTATTTATTTATTTGACAGAGAGATCATAAGTAGGCAGAAAGGCAGGCAGAGGGAGAGGGGGAAGCAGGCTCCCTGCTGAGCACAGAGCCAGACCCAGGGCTTGATCCCAGGACCCTGAGACCATGACCTGAGCTGGTGGCAGGGGTTTCGCCCTGAGCCGCCCCCATGTTCCCCCAAGTTTTTTTTTTTTTTTTTTAAATCAAGGGGTCGCCTGGGTGGCTCCATTGGTTAAGCGGCTGCCTTCGGCTCAGGTCATGATCCCAGCGTCCTGGGATCCAGTCCCGCATCGGGCTCCTTGCTCGGCAGGGAGCCTGCTTCTCCCTCTGCCTCTGCCTCTGCCTGCCTCTCTGTCTGCCTGTGCTTGCTCTCTCTCTCTCTCTATCACAAATAAATACAAATTAAACAAACAAAAATCTTAAATCAAGTATTACTGACCATTTAGTTTCAGGTGTACAGTGTAATAATTCAACAATTCTATATATTTTTCAGTACTCTTCAAGAGAAGTGAACTCTTAATCCCCTTTATCAATTTCCCTTATCACCCTACCTACCTCCCCTCTGGCAACCACCAGTTGTCTATTTTTTTTTTAAAGATTTTATTTATTTATTGGACAGACAGAGATCACAAGTAGGCAGAGAGGCAGGCAGAGAGAGGGGGGAAGCAGGTGCCTCGAGGAGCAGAGAGCGTGATGCGGGACTCGATCCCAGGACCCCCAGACCATGACCTGAGCCGAAGGCAGTGGCTTAACCCACTGAGCCACCCAGGCGCCCGTTTATTTAAGAGCCTTTTTAGATGTTACTTACATCTTTTTTCCTTTGTTAGTTTTGTTTCTTCAATTCTGTATATGAGTGTAATCATATGGTATTTGTTTTTCTCTGACACTTAGTAGTATACTCTCTAGTTTCTTAAGTTGTCATTTATGTGCAGACTCTTAAAAAAAAATCAACCTCTGGGACGCCTGGGTGGCTCAGTTGGTTAAGCGGCTGCCTTCGGCTCAGGTCATGATCCCAGCGTCCTGGGATCGAGTCCCACATCAGGCTCCTTGCTCAGCAGTGAGCCTGCTTCTCCCTCTGCCTCTGCCTGCCACTCTGTCTGCCTGTGCTTGCTCCTGTGCTCTCTGACAAATAAATAAATAAAATCTTTAAAAAAAAAAAAAAATCAACCTCATAGACACAGAGAGCAAAATGGCAGTTGCTAGGGGCTGTGGGTGGTAAAAATGAGAATTTGATCAAAGTGCACAAACTTGCAGCTATAATATCACCAAGTTCTGGGAATCTAGTGTATAACATCATGACAATAATGTTACTGTATTATATACTTGTATACTGTATTATATACTTGAAAGTTGCTAAGAGAGTAAATCTTAAATATTACCACTCTTCCTCCAAATTAAAAGTGAGAAGACAGAGGTAGTAACTAAGATCACTGTGGTAAGCATTTGCAATGTATGCCTGTATCTAACCAGACTGGACACCTTAAACTTCACATTTATATGTTAATATTTCAATAAGAGTAAGGAAAAATGAACATAAAAATTTAAGAAGAAAAGTAGAATATAATTAAATCTAAAAGAAGTTACTTCAATTAAGGGCAGGCTAAAGTTGAATTTTATGATGGAATATACTCACCAATTAATGCTGCATTGTCAGTTGCATGAGAAAAATTTCCTAAACTTAATCATGTCTTAATTCTTAGGAATCAGTGGGAATGAACTCATCCATCTTTCCAAGGAAACTGCAGATTATTTTCTTTAAGCATATCTCTGATTTGAACAAAACTGAGGTTCATTATGCAAGAAAACCAAGGTAATTAGTGACAGCTTTAGAAACCGTTCCTCTCTTATTCTTATAACAGTTGGGAGATTTTAACTTTTACTAAAAGAGACTGTAATTTTATGATATTAAATAATTTTACCTTCCTCAATGAAACATTCTCTACATTTGTTCATTTATATCAAAGAACTATAAAAACAATCTAGTAACTTTCAAATGATTAAACATATCATTCCTGGGACGCCTGGGTGGCTCAGTGGGTTAAGCCGCTGCCTTTGGCTCGGGTCATGATCCCAGGGTCCTGGGATCGAGTCCCGCATCGGGCTCTCTGCTCGGCAGGGAGCCTGCTTCTCCCCTCCCCATTCTGTCTGCCTCTCTGCCTACTTGTGTGATCTCTGTCTGTCAAATAAATAAATAAAACCTTAAAAAAAAAAAAACTAAGAGGGAGAAAGAGAGGAGGAGGTAAACCAAAAAACAGATTTATAACTACAGAAAACAAGCTGAACATTACCTGAGGGGAGGCGGGGAGAGGCTGGGTGAAACAGGTGATGGGTGTTCAGGAGAGATGTGCTGAGATGACTATGGATGGCGTGTGGGTGTGGAATCACTACACGGTGCGCTTGATGCTAACATCACACTGTGTATTAGCTAACTAGAATTTATCATTTTTTTTAACTAACTGGAAATTAAATAAAATTTTTTTAAAAAGGCAGGCAGGAGAACAGCAAGTTTAGGGTTCAAACAGTACTCATTTCCCTATAACTTAATTTTTGAATTACGTGTGAGACACTCAGAAATCCTAAAAGAATTAACTCTCAGCTATTTTAATTAGTCAGACCTATAAATATTCCTGTCTTGATATCAATAAAGGCAAAAAAATTAATTTCTCCCTATGCATTTTATAATTAATAGTATACAAACTGCTTTTCACATGGTGTTGGGTTTTTTTTAATACTTAAGGTATTGAGCATTATTCTTCAATTTGTAAATACTACATTCTCTGATTTTTTTTTAAAGATTTTATTTATTTATTTGACAGAGATCACAAGTAGACAGCAGAGAGAGAGAGAGAGAGGAGGAAACAGGCTCCCTGAAGAGCAGAGAGCCCGATGCGGGGCTTGATCCCAGGACCCTGGGACCACGACCGGAGCCAAGGCAGAGGCTTTAACCCACTGAGCCACCCAGGTGCCCACATTCTCTGATTTTTAAGATCCCCTTTGACCCTGATAAATAGAAATCACAAAAAATGTTTGGCTTTGAGCTGGTGGTATGTGCCAATCGGAAGTATGCCCTGTGCAGAGGAAAATTCACAGAAAGCTTTGGGTTGCTTTGTATAAAAATATTTCAGAAAAAAAAAAAAAAACATTTAGAATTCCATGGGCACATTTGTGGTTGTCACAGGGGAGCATTCTGTAATTGTGTTATGTGGGGGGAAAAATTCCTTTCAAAATTAAAATATTGACAAATGCATGAATATAGATATGACAATTCTGTCACTAAGTTTATTTTTAATGAATTAAGAGAGAAAACAAATAATAGCTGTCAGGTGGAAATTATTCATCACTTTTCTTTCAGACATCAGAAGCAGAGGAAAATAAATGATATTTTAAAAAATCTGAGTTTGGGATGCCTGGGTGGCTCAGTTCATTAAGTGGCTGCCTTTGGCTCAGGTTGTGATCCCAGGGTCGTGGGACTGAGTCGCACATCCAGCTCCTGGCTCAGCAGAGAGCTTGCTTCTCCCTCCCACTCTGCCTGCTGCTCTCCCTGCATATACTCTCCCTCTCTGCTAAATGAGTAAATAAAACCTTAAAAAAATTCTTTAAAAAAAATCTGAGTTAACCTGTGTTTCATTCTTTCTGTTTTAAGCTCTCTAAGCAGCCAACAAAGTAATATATCCATTAATCATCAGCTGATTTCTGGGAACAAGAATGAAGAGATACTGTCTAAAACACAGTCTTGCCTGGATGAAACAGCATTAGAAGTAAAAAACCTCCATTTCAAAAATGTTATTTTTTAGCTTCTGTTAAAAAAAATGCATCAACAAAACATCTGTATACCTACTGCCTTTCAGATTTTAAAAATGTATGTCACAAGGCGCCTGGGTGGCTCAGTGGGTTAATCCTCTGCCTTCCACTCGGGTCATGATCTCAGGGTCCTGGGATCCAGCCCTGCATCCGGCTCTCTGCTCAGCAGGGAGCCTGCTTCCTCCTCTCTCTCTCTCTCTCTCTCTCTCTGCCTGCCTCTCTGCCTACTTGTGATCTCACTTGTGATCTCTGTCTGTCAAATAAATAAATAAAATCTTTAAAAAAAAATGTATGTCAGAAAAAGCAACCAAAAACCAGTTTCAAAGTGCTATGCATCCACAAGAACCAGATTGAGTTTCACTGTAAAATTCTACCAAACACTAAAAAGCAGTCAATTCTAATGCCAGTTAAATTGTTGCAAAGATTAAAAGGATCAGAAAACATTCAGAGCATTTTTTCTTATAAATGAAGGTATTGATGTTATACTCAATCAAGACTGTCATTTCATTTTAGAAGGATGTTAAAGTTATAAGGACATCAAAGATATGCAAAATATCTTTGTATATTAAATATACAAAAAATATATGCAATATATATTAAATATTTTTATTATTTATATATTTATAATATGTATTTGTATTTATGTATAATATGTACCTGTATTTCCAATTAAATAAGTGAATTTTAAAACTTGTGTCTCCTGCCATCACCTGATGTAGTCTCTCTCATTTTTCCTTATATAGAAATCTAAGTAAAAACATCCAGGGGCACCTGGGTGGCTCAGTGGGTTAAAGCCTCTGCCTTCGGCTCAGGTCATGATCTCGGGGTCCTGGGATCGAGCCCCACATCGGGCTCTCTGCTCAGCAGGGAGCCTGCCTCCCCCTCTCTCTTGGCCTGCCTCTCTGCCTACTTGTGATCTCTGTCTGTCAAATAAATAAAATCTTAAAAAAAAAAAAAAAAACATCCAAAACTTGGGACACCTGGGTGGCTCAGGGGGTTGGGCCTCTGCCTTCGGCTCAGGTCATGATCTCAGGGTCCTGGGATGGAGCCCCGCATCGCATCCATCACATCATCCATCACATCGGGCTCTCTGCTCAGCAGGGAGCCTGCTTTCCCTCCCCCCTCTCTGCCTGCCTATCTGCCTACTTGTGATCTCTCTTTCTGTCAAATAAATAAATTTAAAAAACAAACAAACAAACAAACATCCAAAACTTGGACAACTAAGATTTCAAGGCAACCTATTAGTCAACACATCCAGAAAACCATGAGAAGTGAAATCCAACTAGCTAATATATACTGAAATATGTTTTCTTTAAATCATGAAAGAAATACAAATTAATGTATCTTCTTGTATTTTTGCTAATAAGAGTAAAAAGATTTGAAAGGAAACAGTTTATTCTGACACGGATACAGTCAAACAGTGCTTTCTATAATTAGGTAAAGAAGAATATGATGCAACATTTCTAGAGAGTGACATGTAAAATGTGGATTACTAATGTTCACATTCACTGAGAAAGTAATTCTGCTTCTAAGAGACTAGTCTAAGACAATTAAGGCTATTATCTATTTCCCTTTTTTTTTTTTTTAAACAAATGGAAGTTGAATGCTGGGTTATATATGGTATTAAAATGTAGAAATTGGGAAAAGTCCAGAAATAAGAAGCTGGATATATTTTGGCAGTGAGAACTAATTAACGAATTCAGTAGTTTCAGGATATAAAATCATGAAAACTCAGTTGTATTTCAAGATGCTAACAATGAAATATCTAAAACAGAAGGAAAGCATTCCCATTTAGAACAGCATCAAACACAATAAAATATTTATGAATAAATTTTACTAAGGAGGTGAAAAGTCTGTACCCCATAAACTATAAGACTCTGATGAGAGAAATTACAAAGACACAAACAAATGGAAATTCTATACTCAAGGATTAACACCCCACTTACATCGATACATAGTTCATCTAAACAGAAAATAAACAAGTGAACAATGCCTTTGAATGACCCATTGGACCAAGTGGACTTAACAGATATATTTGGGACATTCCATCAAAAACAGCAGAATCCACATTCTTTTCAAGTACACATGGAACGTTCTCCACAATAGATCACATATTATGCCACAAGACAAATCTTAAAAAATTCAAAAAGATCAGAGTCATACCATACATCTTTTCTGACCACCACACTACAACACTATATAACTAGAAATCAACCACAGGAAAAAATCTGGAAAAACAAGAAATGCATGTTGGTTAAATAACATGCTATTAAACAATGAATGGACCAATCAAAAAACTCAAAGAAATAAAAAAATTACATGAAGCAAAGGAAAATGAGAACACAGTGGTACACAATCTTTAGGATGCAGCAAAAGCAATTCTAGCATGGAAGTTTATGGCAATACAAGCCAACCTGAAGAAGAAGGAAAAAAATTCTCAACCCCACCTTACACATAAAGGAGGTTGAAAAAGAATAATAAACAGAGCCCAAAGCCAGCAGAAGGAAGGAATTAATAAAGATTAGAAGAGAAATAAATGATACAGAAACAACAACAACAAAAAAATCAGATCAATCAAACTGGGAGTTGGTTCTTTGAAAAAGACTGATAAAACTTCAGCTAGACTTGGGCTCCTGGGTGGCTCAGCAGGTTAAAGCCTCTGCCTTGGGCTCAGGTCATGATCCCAGGGTCCTGGGACCAAGGCCTGCATGGGGCTCTCTGCCCAGTAGGAAGCCTGCTTCCTCCTCTCTCTCTGCCTGCCTCTCTGCCTGCTTGTGATCTCTGTCTGTCAAATAAATAAATAATAAATAAAATCTTAAAAAAAAAACCACTTCAGCTAGACTTATCAAAAAGAAAAAAGAAAACTCCTATTAGTACTATTATAGTTGGGGACTTTATCACTGCACTCCTATCAAGGGACAGATCATCTAAACAGAAAAATCAGCAAGGAAACAATGACTTTGAATGGCACACTGGACCAGATGGATTTAAGAGATAAATTCAGAAAATTCCATCCTAAAACAGCAGAATACACGTTCTTTTCAAGTACATATGGAAAATTCTCCAGAATAAATCACATATTAGGCGACAAAACACTCTTGATGAATTTGAAACGATCAAAGTCATACCATGCATCTTTTCTGACCACAACACTGTAACACTAGATACCAACTACAAGAAAAAAATCTGGAAAGACTACAAATACATGTAGGTTAAATAACATGCTACTAAACAAAGAATGGGTCAACCGAAAAATGAAAGAAGACATCAAAAAATTACATGAAGACAAATGAGAAGGAAAACACAATGGTCCAAATCAAGATGCAGCAAAGCAATTCTAACAGGCAAGTTTATCACAAAGAAGCCAACGTCAAGAAGCAAAAAATAAACAATAAACTAGTAAATAAATAAATAACCTCAAATAACCTAACCTTACAACCAAAGGAGCTAGAAAAAGAATAAAACCCCAAACCAGTAGAAGGATAGAAAAAATGTATAATAGAAAAAAAATAAAATAAAAAAAAAAAAAAAAAAAAAAAAAAAAAAGATGAAACCAGGACCTAGTTTTTGAAAAGATCAACAAAATTGATAAACTTTTAGCTAGAGCCATTTAAAGAAAAAGAGCTCAAAATCACAAATGAACAAAGAGAAATAGTAACACACCAAAGAAATACTAACAATTGTATGAGAATATTAGGAAAAATTATATGCCAACAAACTGAACAACCTAGAAGAAGTGGATACATTCATAGAAACATACAAACTACCAAACTGATGCAGAAAGAAATAGAAATTTGAACAGACTGATTACCAGCAAGGACATTGAATCAGTAATCTAAAAAATTTCCAACAAACCAAAGTCCTGGACCAAACATTTAAGGAAGAGATAATACCTATTCTTCTCAAACTACTCAAAAATATAGAAGAGGAAGGAATATTTCCAAGTTCATTCTATAAAGCCAGCATTAGTCTCATATCAAAACCAAATAAAGATACCACACACACAAAAAAACAGAACCACAGGCCAGTATCTCTGATGAACATAGATGTAAAAACTGTCAACAAAATAATAGCAAATCAAATCTGACAATACAGTAAAAAAAAAAACAAACATTCACTGTTTCAACCAGGACTTACTCCTGGGATGCAAATGCGGTTCAGTTATTTGCAAATCAATCCATGTGATTTGTCACATCAGTAAGGTAAGGATAAAAACCATAGGATCAATAGATGTAGAAAAAAACATCTGACAACGTGTGACATTCATTCATGATAAAAGCCTTCAAAAAATACATTTAGAAAGAACATACCTCAACATAATAAAAGCCTTATATGAAAACCCCACAGTTAACATCATACTCAATGGGAAAAAAAAAAAAGAGCTTCGCCCTTAAGATCAGAAACAAACAAGGGGGATGCCTGGGTGGCTCAGTTGGTTAAGCGGCTGCCTTCGGCTCAGGTCATGATCCCAGCGTCCTGGGATCGAGTCCCACATCCGGCTCCTTGCTTGGCAGGGAGCCTGCTTCTCCCTCTGCCTCTGCCTGCCACTCTGTCTGCCTGTGCTCGCTCTCAATCTAACAAATAAATAAATAAAATATATAAAAAAAAACAAAACAAGGGTAGTCATTCTTAACATTTTTATTCAAAATAGCACTGGAAGGCCTAGCCACAGTAATGAGACAACAAAAAGAAAAAAAGCCATCCAAATTCATAAAGAAGAAGTAAAATTTTCATTATTTGCAGATGGCATGATACTATATATAATAAGCCCAAAAGGTTCCACCAAAAAAACTCTACTAGAACTGATAAATGAATTCAGTAAAGTCGTAGGTCACAAAATCAATGTACAGGAATCCATTGCATTTCTCTACACTAATAATGGAGCAGCAGGAGGAGAAATTTAGAAAACAATCCCATTTATAATTGCACAAAAAGTAATAAAGTACCTGAGGAGGGGGGGAAACTTAACAAAAGAGATGAAAGAACTGTACTCTAAAACTATAAAATACTCATGAAAAAAATTAAAGATAACACAAAGAAATGGAAAGACATTTCATGTTCATGGACTGGAAGAATAAATATTCCTTAAAATGTCTATACAAACCCAAAGCAATCCAAAGGTTCAATGGTTCAATGGAATCCCTATCGAAATACCAATAGCATTTTCCACATGACAACAATCTTAAAATTTGGAACTACAGAAGATGCTGAATAGTCAAAGCGCTCTTGAAAACGAAAAACAAAGCTCAAGGTATCACAATTCCAAACTTCAAGTTTTATTACAAGTAGTAATCAAAACAGTATGGTACTGGCACAAACACTAGGTATTTACCCAGAGGATACAAAAATAATGATTTGAAGGGATACATGCAACCTGATACTTACAGAAGCATTATCAACAATAGCCAAATTATGGAAAGATCCCAAATGTCCACTGACTAATGAATGATGAAGAAGATGTGATATATTCACACAAATATAAATACAATGGAATAGTACTTGGGCATCAAAAAGCCTGAAATCTTGCCATCTCCAACAACATGGATGGAGCTAGAGAGTATCATACCAAATAAAATAACTCAGAGAAAGACAAACACCATATGATCACTTGCATGTGAAATTTAACATACAAAACAGATGAATATAAGGGAAAGGGTGGGGGAAGAGAGGGAAACAACCCATGAGACTCTTAACTGAGAGAACTGAGGGTTGATGGATGGGAGATGGGTGGGGAATGGGCTAGGTGGGTGATGGCTATTAAGGAAGGCACTTGTAATAAGCACTGAAAGATGTATACAGGTGATGAATCAATAAATTCTATTTCTGAAACCAATATTACACTATATATATTAACTAACTAGAATTTAAATAAAAGTTTGGATGAAAATAAAAAAAGATACAGAAGCAACCCAAGCATCTATCAATTGATGAATGCATAAAGATGGGGGTGGAATATTATTCAGCCTTAAAAAAGAATGACATCTTGACATTTGCAATGACATGGACAGAGTTAGACAGTACAATGCTAAAAGAAGCCAGTCCATGAAAGACAAATACCATATGATGTCACTTACATGTGGAATTTAAGAAACAAAATAAACAAGCAAAGGGGAAAAAAAGAGACACAGAGTAACAGAGGGTGAGAGACAAAGCAAGAAACTGATTTCTTCATTATAGTGCACAATCTGATGGTTCCAGAGGGGAAGGGGTTGTGGGAATTTGTTAAACAGACGACAGGGATTAAGGAGTACCCTTGCCATGATGCGCACAGGGTGGTGTTTTGAATTGTTGAATCACCCTATTTTATACCTGAAGCTAATATAACACTGTATATTAGCCATCTGGAATTAAATTAAAATCTTAAACAAAAAAAGAACTAACACCACTCAACATCAAAAGACAAATAATCTAATTAAAAAATGAACAGAAGGCAGGAACAGATGTTTCTCCAAAGACATACAGATGTCCAACAGACACATTAGGAGATGCTCAACATCACTCATCATCAGGGAAATGCAAATCCAAACCACAGGGATGTATCAACTCGTATGTATCAGAATGGCTAAGATCAAAAACTCAAGGGGCGCCTGGGTGGCTCAGCGGGTTAAAGCCGCTGCCTTCGGCTCGGGTCATGATCCCAGGGTCGTGGGATCGAGCCCCGCATCGGGCTCTCTGCTCCGCGGACAGCCTGCTTCCTCCTCTCTCTCTCTCTGCCTGCTTGTGATTTCTGTCTATCGGATAAATAAATAAAATCTTAAAAAAAAAAATCAAAAACTCAAGAACAGGTGCTGGAGAGGATATAGGTAAAAAACAAACCCTCCTCCACTGTTGGAGGGAATGAAAAGCAGTACAGCCATGGTGAAAAACAATATGGAGGTTCCTCAAAAAGTTAAAAGTAAAAATACCCCATAATCCAGTAAGCACACTACTAGCTGTTTACCCAAAGAATACGAAAACAAATCTGAATGGATGTATACACCCCGAAGTTTACTGCATTATTTACAATAGCCAAACAAGGGAAGCAGCCCAAATGCCCAGAAACAGAGGAATGGATAAAGAAGGTGTGATATACATGCACAATGAAATATTAGCTATAAAAAGAATGAAATCCTCCCATTTGTAATGGCATGGAAGGATCTAGAGAGTATAATGCTAAGCAAAATAAGCCAGTCAGAAAAAGACAAATATCATATAATTTCACTCACATGTGCAATTTAAGAAATAAAACAAAGGAGGAAAGGGGGAAAAAGAGAGAGAGAGATGAGAGAGGGAAACAAACCAAGAAGCAGACTCTTAACTCTAGAGAACAAACTGAGAGCAGGTGGGCTGGGGGACAGGTGAACTAGGTGATGGGATTAAGAGTAGACTTATCATGATGAGCACAGAGGAATGCAAAGACGTCGTGAGTCACTGTGTGTTATATTGCTGGAATTTTAAAAAATGTGCCAAAAACAGTGAAAGGCAGATTAAGAAATCTTCAGACAAGCAAAATGTGAGGAAATTCTTTTCAAGCAATCCTTCCCTGCAGAAAAAAAAAAATCTTAAAGCAGTTTCTTTCTGTCTAAAGGAAAATTATATAGTTCAGAAACGTGGCTCTCTTTAAAGAAGGATAGAAATGGCATGCTAGGGGCGCCTGGGTGGCTCAGTGGGTTAAAGCCTCTGCCTTCGGCTGGGGTTATGATCCCAGGGTGGGATTGAGCCCTGAATCGGCTCTCTGCTTGGCGGGGAGCCTGTTTCCCCCTCTCTTTCTGACTGCCTCTCTGCCTGCTTGTGATCTCTGTCAAATAAATAAAATAAAATCTTAAAAAAAAAGAAAAAAATAGCATGCTAACACTACTCAAAAGAAAAGGGATAGCTATATTAACTTCAGATGAAGCCAACTGCAGGGCAAGGAAAAAAAATTATCAAGAATAAAGTTAAAAGAAGGGTGCCTGGGTGGCTCAGTTGGTTAAGCAACTGCCTTTGGCTCGGGTCATGATCCCGGAGTCCCGGGATCGAGTCCCGCATCGGGCTCCCAGCTCCATGGGGAGTCTGCCTTTCCCTCTGACCTTCTCCCCTCTCATGCTCTCTCTCACTCTCTCTCTCTGAAATAAATAAAATATTTAAAAAATTAAAAAAATATTAAAAAAAAAGAATAAAGTTAAAAGAATAAGGTGGGGGACTATATAATGATGTGTACATCTCACAAAATTGTGGATTTTTTTTTCTTTAGCAAAATCCCATTATCAGATCTAAAAATGTGTCAATTCTTTTGTATCTAATATCATTTCATGTGGTAGTTTATCATTTGTCTCAAAATACCTATTTTTAAAGTAGTCTGTTCAAATTACATACACTGAATTGGTTGCTCTGTTTCTGGGGTCTTTGTTAACCTAGAACTTCTTCTGTTCAAATTCTTTCTCTTGTTTCACATGCTGTCACACTGCAAAAGCCATGTAAATTGTCCAATGGTATGAACTACATTCTTGATTTATCTGTCTCCTTTCTTTGATGTTATTTAAATTGTTGGAGGAGTTATTTTTCCTTAAAAATTGGAACTATTATCTAGAAGGCTGCATAAATTCAGTTTCAACATTAGGAATAATGCTTCTAAGAGGTATAAAATATCTGGCTGCCTCACTTTCAGTAATCATAAGATTGATCATTGATGTTCTGGTGATAACATCCTAATTCCTCCTTTATAAAGTTCCCCATTATTTTTTTTCCATTTAATTATTTACCCCTCTGCCTAAAACAATTATTTTATTAAAAAGTACAAAATGGCAATGTTCTAATTCTAGTATTTCCTCCTCATTTATTAAATTCTTCTCTAAAAAACTCTTTTCATCATTAGCTAAGAGTATTTGATTACACTAAAATACAGTTAACAGGACATCAGCAGGGAAAATATTAAATTTTCCTTTCATTGCCAGCTCCAGAGTAAGGAAGTGGTGTTCTAAATACCCAGGTGGCAATCAATAAAGTTTTTGCTTGTGTTCTATCTTGTTGTTACTGTTGTGTGACTATATCTTCTCTTTAAGTATTCTTATTAACTCATTTTAAAAATATATGCTCCATTTATATTAATGAACAGAATCCGATTTTATTTTTGTTGCATGAGTTTTCCCATCTTGTTCAGTGGGAGTTCCTTTTTTTTTTTTTATCTCAAAGTCCTTTGGATAGAAAACGATCAATATTTTATTGTTTCTTTGCTTTCTTATACAAATATCACAGGCTCACCCTGAACATTTCTTATATAAGTCCTAGAATCAGCCAGGTACAATTTCAAATGTAGCAGGTGTTGTAGCATTTCAGAAGTCACAGTTTTAGGAACAGGAACTGGACTGTCATTACTTTTTTCTTTATTTTTGAACAGAATTAGGATAGATGGATGGTGGAGAGGCAGACAGACAGATACCTGATAAACAAATATATGTGTAACATTTTTTCAGATATAGAAAGACTCATCAAAAGGTTACAGTCTTTATAGCTTAATGAATTAACATAACTAGAAAGTAACCTTTGTTAAAGTTATGAAACATACACTGTAGCCTTCACAGAAAAGATAGGGAAGAGAAACACCAATAGAAAAGACAACTTTGGAGGTGATCTTGAGTTTGGTGTTCACAGGAAAGGAAGTCTTACCTAATTTGCCAGTGTTGATGACAAATGTAAATCCCAAGTGGAGATGGCTGTAGGCAATTTTAGGCAAGAGACTGGGAAGATTCTAGAACTTGCAGCAAAATTATACCATAATCTATTGCCGTTAACATTTGATTTACAGAAGTCCTTTTGTTGTGAGTCAGTCTCCTTTTTAGTGACCTTCTGATGCCTATGCATGCAGGTTTTAGGACAGACTTTAGCTTCTGGCACTTACTTTATTTCTGTGAATACAATTTTTCACTTTTAAAAAAAATGTCACCTTTTAAGATATGTGGCTTCTCTATAGCTTGACTAAGAGAAAGGATATGCTGATCATGCCTATATGGTATTCACAGTCGCTTCCACATTTTTGTTGTTGTTGTTGTTTAAAATCAATGACTTAGCATTCTGTTACCTTAGTCTAAAGCATATTTTAGTTAGCATTAGTCATTTTCTCAGCTGCGGTCAGGCCTGGGTCTTCACAATAGCAAGTCTTCAAAGAAAGTTTGTTAGATAATAGCAAACACTAATGAGAGCAAGATTTCAAGGAAAGGACTAGTTAATAGCAATGCCTTAAAGAAAAAAAAAGATATTCTTTCCTCAGATCAGAGCTTCCTAAACCTTTCAAGAAGTCTGAATACAGGCAGAGCAGACAGAAACACAGTCTGAAAGGACTAGCTTCAAATAAAACATTTCAGGAAAATCTCTTGTTTTGTAACAGAAATTCAAGTTTATTTGACGTGCTTTTTCATAACAAGGCTTTTATTTATTGGGTGCTCAGTAAACGCCAGATGCTGTGTTTAAGTGCTTCATGCCTATGTTCCTATCAAGTTTTCTGAATTTAGCAAACTGAGACTCCAAGAGGCTAAGTAACAGACACTCTCCATGACAGGTCAGGACTTGAACCCAGCCTATTAGACACCATGTGCTCTTAAACATCCCTCTTCAGAATAATGTGTCAAGTTTATGCTGGAGTTTTTCAGACTCTTGAGGTCACTGCCATCAAAGACATATATAATTACTTCATTTTTAGAAGCTTGCCATAAGTCTCTAAATTATTGATCCCTCTGCCCCATCCAGAGGGATCTGGAATAGTTGATCCAGTGTGATCTCAAAGAATAAATATTTTTAGCAAAGAACCCTGGTGATTATAATGCACGGAGTTAGGGGCTCACTTGAAGAAACCATATGCTTGTAGATTTTCTTCCATTTATTTCTGTATCAGCTCACCTCCCTATCTTAACAGCTTTTTTTTTTTTTTTAATTTATTTTTTTATCAGAGAGAGAGAGAGAGCGCGAACAAGCACAGGCAGACAGAGTGGCAGGCAGAGGCAGAGGGAGAAGCAGGCTCCCTGCCAAGCAAGGAGCCCGATGTGGGACTCGATCCCAGGACGCTGGGATCATGACCTGAGCCGAAGGCAGCTGCTTAACCAACTGAGCCACCCAGGCGTCCCTCACCTCCCTATCTTAACTTTTCCTTGTCAGGGAAAAATTCAAGGTCTCTACCCTGAGACAAGTCCTATCTGCCCCCGGAAGTGGTGGAAGTGGTAAGAAGGGAAGAGAATGAATGGCACTGAGGCCCAGCTCTGTGGGTCTCCCTTGCTCCTTGGGCAAGACCAGTGACAAGTGTTCGGTGGCAAATTTATTTTAAAAGTTTGCCTGACATGGCAGGCACAATGCCTTGTGCTTACCATGAACACACCTGTGTAACAAAAAAGTATTTGCTCTCTGTGTTGGGAAAGTAGTATTGGTGTCTAGAGGAGAGCAGGGAAATTGAAGATCCATGACATATTGCAGTAAATTATTTTTCCTCCATATTTTTTGGCTAAGTAGTATGGATACATTTTTTTACATGGATTTAAAAAGGTACCTTTGTTTTTTTATACTTGTGTAGGGAATTGGCATCTTAAACTGATCCTAAAAGACACCTTAGTTTGCACATTTTAACCAGACACTTTTAACCATAATATGTTAAGATGACTTACCTTTCTGTAGACAGGCTGGCAGTCAGTCAGGAAGTTATGCTTATTTTGGTAGGATTTAAGCAGTCAAAAAAAAAAATCAACCTCTAAAAAAAAAAATCAACCTCTATTTGGGAAATTTAACAATATCTTTACAAATCTGGTTTTAAACCTCTAACTCTAATAGTGTTGACCGTTAAGCTATAGCAGCTTTGGTAGAAATACATTCCTCTGAGAGCTGAGAATTGGAATCTAGTTATTATGATGAAATTTACTTGAAACATTTCTCAGCTGCAACATTTATAGAATATTTAGATTTGGAAGAATGGCAGAAGAAAGCCTACTTTACATATTGGGTTTAACATCCGAAAAGGGTTGCCAGACTTTTTGTTTTCTTCTCTTACCTCCTGAATGAATTAAAGGGATTAAGGGAATTCTGGTCCATAAGGTGGAAGGTTGCCCTGGGGGCTGTTTTGTTCCTCAAGTATAGAAGAATATTGGATACTGAGGTTTGAGGCCCCAAGCCTGGAGAACCCATGGCTCATTTGAACACTCCTGTGCAAGCATTGAGGTCTGTGTATGAACACAGAGCCACAAAAGGTGGCCACATAAGAGCAGAAAATGTCATCAGCCCCATGGCTAAGGACTGCCCTTCTGCACTGACACAGGGTGACAGCAATAAGAAAATGCTGTGCAGTTTAGTAAGACAATTTCTCTAGATGTGAAGCTAGGTTTCTCTCTTTCAGCAGATTACTTGGGAATGGGACAGATAACTGGATATCCGGCTAATAGGGCAAATGGGTCTCTTCATTTACCAAGTAATAATAGTGCACTTGGAATACAAGTATATGAAACAGCTCATATTCTTTGCAAATGTAGCCCAAGGAAGGAGACTATGAAGATATCAATAGGAAAAGGAAAGTTGGTTCTTACCAGAGTAGCTTGTTAATCCTGCCCTGAAAAGCAAGAGACATGAAACTATTGAAAAGATTACCTGTAAGACATCTCTGGCGCCACACAACTTGGTTCAACACTGGCTCTCAGCACCTCTGGCTGCTTCACATTCAGGATACTTAGCATAGTTGGGACCAAACTTCCTTATCTGTAAAATAAGAATAATTTAATTATTTATCTCACAAGATTTGTTTTTTTTTTTAAGATTTTATTTATTTATTTGACAGAGAGAGAGAGAGATCACAGGTAGGCAGAGAAGCAGGCAGAGAGAGGGAGAAGCAGGCTCCCTGCTGAGCAGAGAGCCAGATGTGGGGCTCAATCTCAGGACCCTGAGATCATGACCTGAGCCGAAGGCAGAGGCTTAAACCACTGAGCCACCCAGGCGCCCCTCACAGGGTTTTTATAAGACTACATGAGTTACTGCATGAAAGAGTTCTGAATAATTCCCAACACTAGAAAAATGTCCTTCTTTATATGTATTGTTTGGTTGATTGGTTCATTATCATCTTGCTTATGAGTGTGCCTTTAGGACATGCATATTACCATATTTGAAAGATTAATTTATCATAGAGGTTAATAAGCTCCTGAGTAAAGCTGCCAGATTTAGCAAATAAAATTAAAGAATATCAATTAAATTCTAATTTCACATAAATAATGATTTTCTTTCGGTATAAGTACATCCCAAGAACTTTCTGAATACTTATGCAATAATCTAACAGCTTTCAGACCCATCAGTAAGTACTGACTTTCTTCTCCTTTAGCTCCAGTAAGATGGAGTCATGGATTGAGGTTACCTTCTAAACCACATCAAAAAGCAACAACCAACCTTTGCTGAAAAATCTACTAACAACAGAAGCCATCTTTCCTAGGTGCTTGAAAGCTGTTAGACTATAACCTAGCCACTGCCAAAATAGAGACTATGCAATAAAGAATAAAGGAAAACAACACAGAAGGAAGCAGAGCAAAGAGATGAGAAAGAGTCGATGACCAAAAATGCTATCAGTCCCTTGAGCCAGCAGACCAGATGTGATATACCACTGGCCTTTTCATTTATAGGAACCATGAAATTTTCTATTTACCTAACATCAACTTGTATTAGATCACTTATAGGTGAAAAATTTCTAGCTAATGAAACAAGGAAAGGTCATCTACAAGGCTTGTGAATCAGTGAATATTACAAGTCAGGGGCTTCAGAATCTTAGAATTCATCTTAATATGCATCCATGATCAGCATTCAATAAATAATGGTTATTGTTAATAGCATAGTTTTTACTTAGTAAATGTCTAAAGAATGAAACGTAACTAATTTGAAATGCAAGACCGAGTTGCAAAGATAGAGATTTTCTACAAAAGAGCATTTAAACCAATTTATGTCATTCTAGTTCTTCTTACAGTTAACACGCTTTTATTTTCTAAAAGAATCATCATAAATATTCTACAACAGCACAGAGCCATTAGAAATATTCCGACAAGTTGAATCAGACAAGTGGAGATTTTAGTTCCCTAGAAATATATATACTTTACACGACAAATGGATAAAAATTGCTGGGGTGATTTGAGTTTGGGTCTTGTCAAATTTTCCCTGTTTGCAAAATTGTTCAAGGCATCAGATGTCCTAGAGCACAGATCTTTTCCCCCCGGTCACTTGCTTGATCCCACAAGAGTATCAGAATACAGTTGCAGCATCATTCTGTAATCCTCTCCTGTGTCTAGTTTCTTTCAGTGATGCAGAAAGGTGGTCTTTGTGGTTGCTATCATTTTGGTCAAAATCACAACTGCCATGACCTTATGCAATTCAAAAATAATGGGTGGGGGTGCCTGGGTGGCTCAGTGGGTTAAGCCTCTGCCTTCGGCTCAGGTCATAATCTCAGGGTCCTGGGATGGAGCCCTGCATTGGGCTCTCTGCTCAGCAGGAAGCCTGCTTCCCCCCTCTTTCTGCCTGCCTCTCTGCATTCTTGTGATCTCTCTGTCAAATAAATAAATACGATCTTTAAAAAATAAAAAATAAATAAAATAAACAACAGGTGGTTGCATAGATCTTTGTGACATATAAGTTAATTTCTGCAATTCTGAAGCTAGATGAACACAGGCCTGAAAGTCAACTCTGCTAATGATCTCAGGCAAGTTATTTTCTCTTTCTAAAATGCAGTTTTCTTATCCAAAAACTGGACCTGTTCATCTGGTTGTTGCAAGGATTAAGTAAGTGAACATGTGTAGAGCACTCCTAAGAGTCTGGGGCACATGGGAGCAGTATGTTAAGTGTTAGCTGTTATGATTATTAATCTATTGGTCCTAATCTGCATATTCTCAAGGAGTTAGCACATCTTATTATTAATATGCCTTACGCCCATAACTGGGTGAAATCAGGTTCAGAGAAATCAAGTAACCAGTCAAGATCACACAGCCTGAGTGTCAAATCTGTGTCCCAGCCTCAGATATAAATGGTGTGAAGAAATAGGGAATGTCTTTTATGGAGATGTTAATTATTCTTTTGGTGTTCTAAGAATCCATGGTCAGTGTTCCCAGGGATGTAGTAAAATATGAAGTGCTTGGTTTTAAATTCAAGACATCCATTCAAGACAGCCTGTATCATTTTTCTTTTACTGAAAGTATAATTAGCCAAACCACTCATTTTAATAATGTGCCATTTCTTGGTGTGCCTGAGTTAGGGAAGTTTTCTAAGGAAAAAAAATTCTTCTCTGAGCTTGAATTTTGAGATGTAAGCTGTCTTTGTTATTTCTCGATTTTATTTTTTTAATTTCTTTTGTTTTTGTTTTCTGTTGGTGGTTTTTGCATTGTAGTTTTTTTTTTTTTCAAAAGAAAGATGGGGTAGCAATTCTCATAGCAAATAAATTAGATTTGAAGCTGAATACTGTAGTCAGAGATATAGAAGGACATTGCATCATGCTTAAAGGGTCTATCCATCCAGATCAACAAATGTAAATATTTATGCCCCCAATATGGGAGCAGCCAACTACATAAGCCAACTGTTAAGCAAAATAAAGAGTCACACTGATATGCATACATTACCTGTAGGGGATCTTTTTTTTTTTTAAATTTTTTTTAAGATTTTATTTATTTATTTGACAGACAGAGATCACAAGTAGGCAGAGAGGCAAGCAGAGAAATAGGAGGAAGCAGGCTCCCCGTTGAGCAGAGAGCCCGATGCGGGGCTTGATCCCAGGACCCTGAGATCATGACCTGAGCCAAAGGCAGAGGCTTTAACCCCCTGAGCCACCTAGGCGCCCCAACTGTAGGGGATCTTAACACGACTCTCTCAGTAATAAACAGATCATCCAAGCAGAAAATCAATAAAGAAACAAGAGCTTTGAATGACACATTGGACCAGATGGACCTCATCAATATATACAGAACATTCCACCCTAAAACAACAGAACACTCACTCTTCTCGAGGGCATATGGAACTCTCTCCAGAATAGATCACATAGTGGATCACAAATCAGGGCTTAACTGATACCAAAGGACTGAGGTTGTTCCCTGCATATTCTCAGATCACAATGCTTTGAAACTGGAACTCAACCACAATAAAACCTTTGGAAGGAATTCAAACACTTGGAAGCTAAAGATCAACCTGCTCAAGAATGTTTGGATCAACCAGGAATCAAGAACTTAAACAATTCATGGAAGGCAAAGAGAATGAAGACACATCGGTCCAAAACCCATGGTATATGGCAAAGGCGGTCCCAAGGGGGAAATACATACCCATCCAAGCCTCACTCAAAAAAATTGAAAAATCCTGAATACACCAGCTCTCTTTATACCTTAAGGAACTGTAAAATCAATAACAAATTCAGCCAACCCCATGCACAAGAAGGAAAATAATCAAGAATAGAGCACAGACCAATGAATTAGAAACTAGAGATACAGTAGAACACATCAACGAAACTAGAAGCTGGTCTTTGAAAGAATCAATAAGATCAATAAACCACTGGCCAAACTAATCCAAAAGAAAAGAGAGAGGACCCAAATTAATAAAATTTCGAATGAAAGGGAGAGATCACGACTAACACCAAGGAAATAGCAACAATCATCAGAAATTATTATCAAGGGGCGCGTGGGTGGCTCCATGGGTTAAAGCCTCTGCCTTCGTCTTGGGTCATGGTGTCAGGGTCCTGGGATCAAGTCCCACCCATATCGGGCTCTCTGCTCAGCAGGGAGCCTGCTTCCTCCTCTCTCTCTCTCTCTCTGCCTGCCTCTCTGCCTACTTGTGATCTCTGTCAAATAAATTAATAAAATCTTAAAAAAAATTATTATCAACAGCTATAGCCAATAAGTTAAGCAACCTAAAAAAAAAAATGGATGCATTCCTGGAAACCTATAAATTTCCAAGACTGAAACAGGAAGAAATTGACAACTTGAATAGACCAGTATCTAGTAATGAGATTGAAGCAGTGATCAAAACCCCCCCAAAAACCAAGAGCCCAGGACCTGACAGATTCCCTGGGGAATTCTACCAAACATTCAAAGAAGAAATAATACATATTCTCCTGAAGCTGTTTCAAAAAATAGAAACAGAAGGAAAACTTCCAGACTCTATGAAGCCAGCATTACCCTGATCCCCAAACCAGGCAAAGACCACATCAAAGAGGAGAATTTCAGGCCAATATCCCTGATGAATATGGATGCCAAGATTCTCAACAAGATCCTAGCTAATAGGATTCAATAGTACATTCAAAAGATTATCCACCATGACCAGGTGGGATTTATCCCTGAGATGCAAGGGTGGTTCAACATTTGCAAATCAATCAATGTGATAGAACAAATCAATGAGAGAAGAGAGAAGAACCACATGGTCCTCTCAATTGAAGCAGAAAAAGCATTTGACAAGATACAGCATCCGATCCTGATTAAAACTCTTCAAAGTATAGGGATAGAGGGAACATTCCTCAATGTCATAAAATCTATCTATGAAAAACCCACAGCGAATATCATCCTAAATGGGGAAAAGCTGACAGCCTTCCCTTTGAGATCAGGAACACGACAAGGATGCCTAATCTCACCACTGTTGTTCAACATAGTACTAGAAGTCCTAGCAAGAGTGATCAGAAAACGAAAAGAAATAAAAGATATTCAAATTGGCAGAGTCGTCAAACTCTCTGTGTCAAACTCTGTCTTCGCAGATGACACAATGCTTTATGTGGAAAACCCAAGAGACTCCACCCCCAAACTACTAGAACTCATACAACAGTGCAGTAATATGGCAGGATATAAAATCAATGCACAGAAATCAGTTGCTTTCTTATACACTAACAATGAAAATATAGGAAGGGAAATTAGAGAATTAATTCCATTTATTATAGCACCAAGAACCATCAGATACCTGGGAATAATCCTAACCAAAAAGGTAAAGGATCTGTACTCGAGGAACTACAGAACACTCATGAAAGAAGTTGAAGAAGACCCAAAAAGATGGAAAACTATCCCATGCTCATGGATCAGAAGAATGAACATTGTTAAAATGTCCATATTGCCCTGGGATGCCTGGGTGGCTCAGTCAATTAAGTCATTGCCTTCAGCTCAGGTCATGATCCCAGGGTCCTGGGATCCAGTCCCGCACTGGGCTCCTTGCTTATCAGGGAGCCTGCTTCTCTCTGCCTCTGCCTGCCACTCTGCCTGCTCATGCTCTCTCTCTCTGACAAATAAATAAATAAAATCTTTATTTATTTTTTTAATAAATAAAATCTTTAAAGAAAAATGTCCATCCTGCCCAGAGCAATCTATACTTTCAATGCCATCCCGATCAAAATTCTACCAGCATTTTGGAAAGTGCTGGAACAAACAATCCTAAAATTTGTATGGAACCAGAAAAAATACCAAATCGCAAAGCAAATGTTGAAAAAGAAAAACAAAGCTGGGGGCATCACGCTGCCTGATTTCAAGCTTTACAAAGCTGCAATCACCAAGACAGCATGGCACTGGCACAAAAACACACATAGACCAGTGGAACAGAGTAGAGAGCCCAGATGTGGACCCGCAACTCTATGGTCAAATGATTATCGACACAGCAGGAAAATATCCAGTGGAAAAATGACAGTCTTCTCAATGAATGGTGCTGGGAAAATTGGACAACTACGTATAGAAGAAGGAAACTTGACCATTCTCTTACACCATACACAAAAATAAACTCAAAATGGATAAAAGACCTCAACATGAGGCAGGAATCTACCAAAATCCTAGAGGACACAGGCAGTAACCTCTTCGACACTGGCCACCGCAACTTCTTTCAAGACACATCTCCAGAGGCAAAGGAAACAAACGCAAAAACAAATTTTTGGGACTTCACCAAGATCAAAGCCTCTGCACAGCAAAGGAAACAGTCAATGAAACAAAGAGGCAACCCACAGAATAGGAGAAGATATTCGCAAATGACAGTACAAAGGGCTGATATCCAAGATCTATAAAGAACTCCTCAAACTCAACACACACAAAACAGATAATTATGTCAAAAAATGGGCAGAAGACATGAACAGACACTTCTCCAAAGAAGACTACAAATGGCTAACAAACACATGAAAAACTGTTCATCATCACTAGCCATCAGGGAGATTAAAATCAAAACCACATTGAGAGGGACGCCTGGGTGGCTCAGTTGGTTGGGCGGCTGCCTTCGGCTCAGGTCATGATCCCAGCGTCCTGGGATCGAGTCCCGCATCGGGCTCCTTGCTCAGCAGGGAGCCTGCTTCTCCTTCTGCCTCTGCCTGCCACTCTGTCTGCCTGTGCTCACTCTCTCTGACAAATAAATAAATAAAATCTTAAAAAAAAAACACACACATTGAGATACCACCTTGCACCAGTTAGAAAGGCCAAAATTAACAAGACAGGAAACAAGTGTTGGAGAGGATGTAGAGAAAGGGGAACCCTCTTACACTGTTGGTGGGAATGCAAGTTGGTGCAGCCACTTGGGAAAACAGTGTGGAGATTCCCCAAAAAATGCAAAATAGAGCTACCCTATGACCCTGTAATGGCACACTGGGTATTTACTCAGAAGATACAGATGGAGTGAAAAGAAGGGCCATCTGTACCCCAGTGTTCATAGCAGCAATGGCCAGAGTTGCCAAACTGTGGAAAGAGCCAAGATGCCCCGTTCAACAGACAAATGGATAAAGATGTGGTCCATACATGCAATGGAATATTACTCAGCCATCAGAAAGGATGAATACCCAACTTTTGTATCAACATGGATGGGACTGGAAGAGATTATGCTGAGAGAAATAAGTCAAGCAGAGACAGTCAAATATCATATGGTTTCACTTATTTGTGGAACATAAGGAATAACATGGAGGACATTAGGAGAAGGAAAGGAAAAGTGATTTGGGGGAAATCGGGGAGGGAGATGAACCAAGAGAGACTGTGGACTCTGAGAAACAAACTGAGGGTTTTGGAGGGGAGAGGGGTGGGGGATGGGTGAGCCTGGTAGAGGGTATTGTGGAGGGCATGTATTGCATGGAGCAGTGGGTGTGGTGCATAAACAATGAATCATGGAACAATGGAAAAATAAAATTTTAAAAAGACTATAAAAAGAAATATATATTTAGGAAATTAACCCCTTGTTAGATACATAGTTTGCAAGTATTTTTTTTTTCCCTTTCCATAGGTTGTCTTTTCACTATGTTGATGTTCTCTTTTGCTGTGCAGAAGCTTTTTAGTTTGATGTATCCCCACTTGTTTATTCTCAACTTTGTTGCTTGTGTTTTTGGTATTGAATCTAAAAAATCATTATCAAGGGGCGCCTGGGTGGCTCAGTGGGTTAAGCCTCTGCCTTCGGCTTGGGTCATGATCTCAGGGTCCTGGGATCGAGCCCCACATCGGGCTCTCTGCTCGGCAGGGAGCCTGCTTTCCCCTCTCTCTCTGCCTGCCACTCTGCCTACTTGTGATCTGTCAAATAAATAAATAAATTCTTAAAAAAAAAAATCATTATCAAGACCCATGTCAAGGACCTTTATTCCTATGTTTTCTTCTAAGAGTTTCATGGTTTCAGGTCATACTTTAAGTCTTTAGTCCACTTTAAGATAATTTTTGTGAGTGGTGGAGGTTCTGAGTCCAGTTTCACTGTTTTACATGTGATGATTCAATGTTCCAGTACCATTTACTGAAGAGATGTCTTTTCCCACTTAATATTCATAGTTTCCCTGTCAAATATTACGTTCATCATATGTTCTTGGCTTTATTTCTGGGCTTTTGATACTGTTCCTTTGGCCCATTTGTTTATTTTTTTGCCAGTACCATACTGTTTTTGACGATAAGAGCTTTGCAGTATAGCCTGAAATTAAGAAGTACGATTCTTCCTGCTTTGTACTTCTTCCTCAGAATTTCATTGGATATTAGGAGTCTTTTGTGGTTCCATATAAATTTTAGGAGTCTTTTTTCTACTACTGTAAAGAATGTCATTCAAATCCTGATAGAATTTGTATTGAACCTATAGCTGGCTTTTGGTAGTAGTGACATTTTAACAACATGAATTCTTCTAACCCATGAACATGGGATAACTTTCCATTTATTTGAGTCTCCTTTTTTTTAATAAAAACTGTTTTATAGTTTTCTGAGTAAAGATCTTTTATCTCCTTAATTAAATTGATTCCTAAGTACTTTATCATTTTTGATGCCAGTGTAAATGGGATTTTTTTTTCATTTTTCAGAAAATCCACTGTTAGTGTATTGAAAAGCTACTGATTTTTAATGCTAATTTTGTATCCTGAAACTTACTAAATTCCTTAATGGTTTTTGGTTCAATCCTGAGATTCTATATATAAAATCATATCATTTGCAAATAGAGACAATTTTACTTCTTCCTTTCAAATTCTAACACCTTTTACTCTTTTCCTTGCTGGAATGCTATAGCAAGGACTTCCAGCAGCATATTGAATATGAGAGCCAGAGTAGACACCCTTGTTTGTGTCCATATTATAGATATTTAATGCAGCATTTCTTTTTTTTTTTTAAAGATTTTATTTATTTATTTGACAGACAGAGATCACAAGTAGGGAGAGAGGCAGGCAGAGAGGGAGGAAGGGAAGCAGGCTCCCTGCCGAGCAGAGAGCCCAATGTGGGACTCGATCCCAGGACCCTGGGATCATGACCTGAGCCGAAGGCAGAGGCCTTAACCCACTGAGCCACCCAGGTGCCCCTATGCAGCATTTCTGTGCTCATAATGCTACAATTTTATTTCACAGAATATGGGTTCTTGATATTGTACTTAGCCCTTATATTCCTTATGTGGGGAATCTTTTCATTTTTTTTTAAAGATTTTATTTATTTATTTGACAGAGATAGAGATCACAAGTAGGCAGAGAGGCAGGCAGAAGGGGGGGGGAACGCAGGTTCCCTGCTGAGCAGAGAGCCCGATGCGGGGCTTGATCCCAGGACCCTGGGATCATGACCTGAGCCGAAGGCAGAGGGTTAACCCACTGAGCCACCCAGGCACCCCTCTTTTCATTTTTTTTTTTTTTAAGATTTTATTTATTTATTAGAGAGAGAGAGAGAGCGAGCACAGACAGAGAGGCAGGCAGAGGCAGAGGTTCGAGAAGCAGGCTCACTGCCGAGCAAGGAGCCTGATGTGGGACTCGATCCCAGGACGCTGGGATCATGACCTGAGCCAAAGGCAGCTGCTTAACCAACTGAGCCACCCAGGCGTCCCCCCTCTTTTTCATTTTTTTTGAGCAACTTTTAAAGCTAACTAAGTAGAGGCACCTGGGTGACTCAGTGGGTTAAGCCTCTGCCTTCAACTCAGGTCATGACCTCAGGGTCCTGGGATCTAGCCCTGCATCTGGCTTTCTGCTCAGCAGGGAGCCTGCTTCCCCCTCCCCCTCTGCCTACTTGTGATCTCTGTCAAATAAATAAAATATTTTTAAAAACTTACTATGTAGTAAAATCATGCTTTAACTCTTCATTATTGCAATACCACGTCCTGGACAATGCTGAGCACACTACGCTCTTAATAAAAATCTATTCTATCTGGTGACTGGCAGTGTTAGTTTCTCCTTTATTCTTACATAAAACAGACACTCAAACTCTTGGCAGCCAGAACACTCATAGTAAGTTTTTTCCTTTAAATATAATTGAGGGGCACCTGGGTGGCTCAGTTGGGTTAAAGCCTCTGCCTTAGGCTCAGGTCACAGTGTCAGGGTTCTGGGATGGAGCACCGTATCAGGCTTTCTGCTCGGCAGGGAGCCTGCTTCCTCCTCTCTCTCTCTGCTGCCTCTGTGCCTACTTATGATCTCTGTCAAATAAAATAAAATAAAAAATCTTTAAATATAATTGATTCCTAGCTACGTGTGGGGAGGTCTTACTTATCTCTGCATTCAGATGTATTTTAATTTGAATTAAAATTTACCTTTTTCATACAAATCTGCCTGAGCAAGTGGCACTTACTGGAAAAAAAGATTCTTCCCCAAATGAAGAGCAGTATTACTTGTCATTTAAAAACATTACTCATGGGGCACCTGGGTGGCTCACTGGGTTGAAGCCTCTGCCTTTGGCTGGGGTCATGGTCTCAGGGTCTTGGGATAGAGCCCTTGTCGGGCTCTCTGCTCCGCGGGGAGCCTGCTTCCTTCTCTCTCTCTGCCTGCTGCTCTGCGTACTTGTGATCTCTGTCAAATGAATAAATAAAATCTTTTTAAAAAAATAAATAAAAACATTACTCATGTTAAAACTCTAAATGTAAGGGGACTTGCTATTATGGGTGGGTGTGTTTCCAGATTGTTTTTTCATTGTGGTATTTTTCTGTCCTTGCAATAGTTATATTTACTTCATTCAGTAAGTATTAGTATGTGGTAGGATAAGTCTCCAAGGCATGTGTTCCTCTAACTTTGCTCTTTTGCTTCTTTTCCCAGTTAAAAAAAAATAAATGTTAGAGTAAGATTGTTCTTTTCCATCAAATATGAACTTCTGGAATTTTGAGTGCAATTCAATGGAATCTGTAGATCAAAATGAGCTGGAGCCGTATCTTTACCATAGTGAGTTTTCTACTCTGTCATATAGTCTTAGATTTTCTTTAATTTAGCTTAATCCTACCCTGGAATATAGGACATTTTTGAACTCTGTAAGATGGTCTTTACATCCAGAGAATATTTTATTGCTTGTTGGGCAGATAGGATTGACTATTTTGAATGTGGATTGCACTCTTGGGGAGGCTCAGTCTGACTCTGTTCTCCCCAGGTTGTCAGGTACAGCCCTCAAAAAGTCTCCTGGAAGCTCCTCCTTCAGGGCCAGACCTGAACACGGTGTTGTTTTTTTGTTTTTGTTTTCCAGCATGGCTGGTGTCCCAGAGCTGGCCCTGTGCATCCATGAGGTGTTTCAGGTTCAAACTGCTATACTTCACTTTACCCTAGCATCATGATTTCCTCAAATTTGGCTGCCTTGACAGCTCCAGACTTTGTTTCTAAAGCCCTGTGATATTGTCAAGTTCTGCTGGTTTCCTTACCTCCTCCCAGATCCTTTATTCAGAATCTCAAATGCTTACCCTTAGAAGGTATACAAAATAGATCCATTTGTCTTTTTTTCTTATATATAACTACTCCGATATTTTACATCTGTTAAATCCATTTCTTTTTTTTTAAAGATTTTATTTATTTATTTGACAGAGAGAGAGATCACAAGTAGGCAGAAAGAGGGGGGGAAGCAGGCTCCCCACTGAACAGAGAGCCCGATGTGGGGCTCGATCCCAGAACTCTGAGACCATGATCTGAGCCAAAGGCAGAGGCTTAACCCACTGAGCCACCCAGGTGCCCCTGTTAAACCCATTTCTTTTTTTTCTTTTCTTTTTTTATTTGTTAGAGAGAGAGAGAGCGAGCACAGGCAGACAGAGAGGCAGGCAGAGGAAGAGGGAGAAGCAAGCTCCCTGCCAAGCAAGGAGCCCAATGTGGGACTCGATCCCAGGACGCTGGGATCATGACCTGAGCCGAAGGCAGCCGCTTAACCAACTGAGCCACCCAGGCGTCCCAAATCCATTTCTAATATAACATTATAAGTCAACTATAATAATATTTTTTTAAATCACCTGTAATTTTTGTCAGGTTTTGATATTTATGTTGTATTCACACCAAGTAAATTTTTAAAAAGTTCTTTTTCTGTATTCTACAATACTTCATGCACGTTAGGGTTGTTATTTTTTTTTCCAAGAATTTGTGTACTTCCCCTGGGCATCTCCCTGATGTCTTTCCCCTGTGAAAATCCCTGGTGGGATTTTTTTGAACTATTGTTTTCCTAGTTTTCCTTTGGCACTGGTCTCTTTGAAATTTCTGTCTCTATGGGGATAGATTTTGAGGAGATCTATTTTAGGAAAAATTATATATAAAAACTTATTTAGAAAAAAGACTTGAAAAGAATTTGTTATGTATTTTGTTATGCCCAGATCACAAGACCACCACCAAAAAGACCACCGAGAGCCAGACGTTCCGAAATGCAAAAGCAAGGCTTTATTCAGGTGGGTGGGCTGCAGCTCAGACCTCGTCCTACACACCAACACAGCGGAGTCCGGGAGGAGGTGCCAGCTGGAATTTTACAGAGATTATATAGGCAATTTTGCACACAAAAAGTACATAGTCACATGGTTACATGTGTAGGTGACCTTAAAAATGATTGGTGTCTGAGGTGACTTAAGCTGTGTTGTCTGAGGAGGGTTGGTCATTTAGGAAAAACTGCTGACAGGGAGTTTTCCTTACTGGTTGTTTTTCTATCCTTTGTTAGCATATAGGGCAATGACCCCGATTGGCTCGCACTTGGTCCCTCGGTTACATATGGAGAATCACCCTCTATTGGTTCATGTCCGATTCCCTATTTGCATATGTAGTAACCATTTCTATTGGCTCTTGTCCCATCATTTGCAAATGTAGTAACCATTTCTACTGGCTCTTGTCCCATCCTTTATTTGCATGTGTGGGAACCGCTTTGGAATGTCTTCAGCTTAATGTAAACAGCAAAAGGGCTGCCGCCTTGAATGGCGTCACTTTGGCCCTTCATTCCCCCCTTGACTTATGGACATGAAACACAATCCTGTGGTTCAGGCCCGAAGCTTAACTCCAACAATTCTTTGTCTGGAAGAGGTATATATCTAGTTTGCTGTACCATTAATTATATGGTATTGTCTGTCCCTCATAAACTTTACCAATTTGTTCAGAATGCAAGGGCCAAATGTTAACAACAGAAAAATAATTACCAAGGGTCCCAATAAAGTAGGTATTAACGTGGTAAGCGAAGGTGAGCTATTAAACCAGGATTCAAACCAGCCTTGTTGTGCTTCCTGTTCTTTTTTTCATTTTAGCAGGTCTTCTCTGACTTTGGCCATGGAATCTCTCACTACTCCTGTGTGGTCTGCATAAAAGCAGCATTCTTCCCCTAGGGCAGCACACAGACCCCCTTGTTGGAGGAGCAAGAGGTCAAGGCCTCTTCTATTTTGGAGTACCACTTCGGACAGGGAGGTGAGGGATTTTTCTAAATGACTGATGGAGTTTTCTGTTCTTTCAAGGTCCTCATCTATGGCCGCCCTTAGGGAGATTATCCCTGTCTGTTGGGTAGTTAGGGCAGCTAAGCCTGTTTTAGCCCCTGCAGCACCTAAACCAAATAGGGTTGCGACTGTTAGAGCAGTTACAAGTTCTCTTTTGGCCGTTTGGTGGTTATCTGAGCCCCAGTGGGAATACATTCTTTCCTCAGGGTGATATAGAATGCGGGGCATAATGGTGACCAAAATGCAAAATTCCTTGGAAGCATTAAAGACTGCTATTGAGAGGCAAGGGGTTAGGCCGGTCCCGAACATATCCACCACCCATTGTTTCTTGGGACAAGACATTTGATGTTACTGAGGTGTGGATTGGTCTCTATGTGGGCACAGGAGTCTTCTTTGTTAGCCGGCACTGTCCCTAGGCAGAGTCCTTGGCCCTGTACAGACTGTAGGGTCAGGCCAACTTTACGGTCTTGCCAGGGGCAATAGGAGGGGTTTGATTCTGTGGAGGTGTTATAAGTGCTATTGAGACCTATAGCTTCATAAAAATGGGGCCTAATATCATAGCATAGCCAACAGGAGGATGTGGAGTTTGGGTTGGTGGCATTGAGGACTTTAAATGTCATAACCAGTAGTTTCCATAACGGATCTTCATCTATAGGTACTGGGTTACTGGGATCTAGGGGTACACTAGAGAGTGGACTAGTGGTGCTTGCCTGTGGGGGTGAAGGTTTAGGCCTTGGAGCCTTTGACCCAGGGTTTAGTACTTTATTGGGTCCGACCGCTGTGGTAAGAGGATTTGTTTATCTGCAAATGGTAAATAGCATCCCCTGGTCCCGGGGTGAAAGTCTTACCTTATCATATATTCGAATTCCCCAGGTTTTTCCGTATCCCCAGTCCTGAGACAGTTTACCTTGTTCGGTAAAGGAGATTATTATAGGGTTACATAACTGGCCCTTATTGCAAGGTGATGGGAACCCGGCACGTTGGACAGTGATTAAGTCACCAGTTTTTGGGGGTATCCACCATATGTGTCCCGTCGAGACACATGACCAGGAGGCGCAGAAATAATCTGCCGCGTCTCCACATGGGTGGCGGGGCATGGGTCAGGAAAGGGGTGCGGGTCGCAGATGGGGTGAATGGCCAGGGCAGACATAGAAATGGAGCTTTTGGAAGGTTGCTGGGTTGTTATAGGCAGCGGTAAATGTGGGTGCGTATGGAACATGGGGAAAGAAGTTTTGGAAGTCCACTTGGAGGTTAGGGAACCATGTGGCTGGGGGGTGGGCCTGAGTAGTCAGATTAAGTATTGTTCCCGAGCTGGTGTCTATAACCTGCCAAGTGACATTATAGGGTTGATGGGGATTGGAACCCGAGGCTATGGCTGACAAGGGTATTAGAAGGAGTCCCAATAGTGCCTTGCAAAAATTCAGTCCCTGGGTCAAAACAGTACTTAGTCCGATTTTCTTTTCTTGAGGCGAAGGCGAAGCGGCTGGGTTGGATGCTTGGAGACCTCCCATGTTTCACCACGGTAGTTTTCCTCCAGGGCGAAGGGGTCCGCTGGTCTGGCGTGGGAGTGATGGACCCAAGCGGTGATGCCGTCCACCTTGAGGGCAGTGGTTGTAGTCAGCAGCACCACGTAGGGTCCCTTCCACCGCGGTTCCAAGGACCTCGGGTTATGCCTTCGGACGAACACCCAGTCCCCTGGTCTGAATGAATGGGGGGTAGGGACAGAAGCGGAGTCATATAATGCTTTAAGTTGAGGCCATACATTCTTATGCACAAACTGCAAATAGTCAAGTTTACACAAGAATTCAGTATCATCCAAGCCTGTAAGCAATTCAGTCTGAAGGCTAGGGATAATGGGCAGGGGGTGCCCGTACATTATTTCAAAAGGAGTAAAGCCAAGCTGATAGGGAGAATTTCTTACTCTAAACAAAGCAAAAGGAAGGAGTGACACCCAGTCTGCGCCAGTCTCTAAGGCCAATTTAGTTAAGGTCTCTTTTAGAGTCCGATTCATTCTTTCTACCTGTCCTGAACTCTGGGGTCTATAAGCACAATGCAATTTCCAATTTGTCCCCAGCGCAGCGGCTATTCCCTGACTTACTTTTGAGACGAAGGCCGGTCCGTTGTCTGACCCAATGGTGGATGGGAAGCCATACCTGGGCAGGATCTCTTCTAGGATCTTCTTGGCCACATTTGCAGTCTCATGCTTGGTGGGATAAGCTTCAACCCATCCTGAAAAGGTGTCTACAAAAACTAGCAAATACTTATATCCAAATTTTCCATGTTTAATCTCGGTGAAATCTACTTCCCAATATGCACCTGGCCTATCCCCACGAAGGCGAGCTCCTTCTGTAACCGGTTGATTGGGGGCGTTGGTAAGCTGGCAGGCCTTACAATTTTTAACAATGTTCTCAATAAGCTGATTTCCTTGTCTAATTTTCACTTTGGAGTGTCTAAGCAAGTCCTGCATTCTTTGAGTTCCCATGTGAGAAGCTCGGTGGATTCTCTTAAGAATCCTGTTGCCCAGCTCTTGCGGCAAGATAAGCTTCCCCTCACAAGTTTTCCACCAATCTTTGCTTCCTTCTCTGTCTGGAGGCTTGTGGGCCATGGGAATTTTCTTTATCCATTCTGAGTCTTCTTGAGAATACTGAGGTATAGGAGGCAACTCTCGTGGCCCTGGGTCCACTAGAGTCAACACCCTGGTGCTGGGCTGGAGGGCCGCTTCCTTGGCGGCCGGGTCGGCCAAATTGTTTCCCCTAGTCACTGGATCAGCTCCCTTTTGATGACCCGGACAATGCATAATGGCAATTTCTGCAGGCTCCCATAGGGCCTGGACGAGACTTAAAACCTCGTTTGTTCTTAATGGCCTTCCCTTCAGGTGTTAGTAGCCCCCTCTCTTGGTAAATGGCTCCATGGACATGTGCGGTGGCAAAAGCATACCAGCTGTCTGTATATATATTTAGTCTTTTTCCTTTTCCCATCTGTACGGCCTTTGTTAGTGCCACTAATTCTGCCCTTTGTGCAGATGTCCCCTGGGGGAGGGCTTCTGCCCACACTGTCTCTGTGTCTGTAGTGACCGCCGCGCCCGCGTACCTTTTTCCATCTCGAATGAAGCTGCTGCCATCCATAAACCAAGTATGCTCGGCATGTGGTAGTGGCAAATCCAACAAGTCTGGCCTGAGGCTATGCGTTTGGGCCAGGATCTGCTCGCAGTCATGCAAGGGAACTTCTAGATCTGGGTC